>JAQJVK010000563.1:0-11412 GCA_035578135.1 Flexamia atlantica | reverse complement strand
CTTCATGACACACACTCTCTCTCGCTCTCTCTCTCTCTCTCTATATATATATATGGTGCCTGGTGAACCGAGCCTTGCTAGGTATTATTTTTTATATTTATTTTTTATATTTATATATATATATATATTTTTTTTATTTAGTTTTATAAAACTATTCGATAATATTAATCTAAGGTACACTTTTTGATTTCTCCATGCAATCAAGGCTGTAGATTACAAACAGCTGTTTTAATTACCTTATCTGTTTACACTTTCCTTGTTTATTTCGTTGCTATCATCGATTTATAAACAAGATGCTATCATTGCAATTCATAAGGCCAATTTTAAAATTTTACAGCTTTAAAATTCATTTTACTACTTTATTAGATTTTCTCTGGCCAAGTAATATGCATAGAACACTTTTTTTTAGTTCAATTACTTATTTCCACACTTCAAAAAATCCTCGAGACGTTTTCGAGATCGTTGTGAAAACTAGCGTACATTCAAGCGCACAAGCATACAAGATAACATTGCTCGTATATGAGTAGATAGGATATATACGCCTGGTCTTTAAACGTCCAGATGGACATTTGCAAGATGGAGAGATGATATAATGACATTCTGCTGCGCAGACAACACCAGATAACATATTTTCGAAATAACATTTGACCTGTTTCAACATGTTTCTTTATTCCAATACCTGGTCACATTTGACCACGTCAGGGAAGTTTTGAAACAATTAGGCCATATCAACGCCAATTAGACAATCATTTGATACTTTCCATGAAGTTTTCGCGTTAATTTAAATGACAAATAATAGCTATTAGATTAAATATTAAAGTTTCGCACGATGTTAGGATTTCCTTTGAATTGATTTAGTGAATATCGTTTTTTGAGCTCATGATATGTCTAAAATGTTTTTGACCACGTGACCTAATGTAACAGGTATACAATTTTTGTTTATCTCTGTAACATTTCTCGAATAAATCCCCTTAATCCATGCCAATGTAGTAGTGTTGTTAGTATGTATATAACGTAACACAGTTAAATTCGTTCAGCGAACTAATCTATGATCGTTCCAAGTCTTTAACATCTCTACCGTCGTCTCTAGATAAAATATTACTATATGAACATTCGTTAGTCTAATTATTACTATGTACCAACTTCATGTAAATTTATCGAAGCTAGAACTTATAATTGTAAAACAAAATAACTCACAAGCAAAGCTCTAGTTTAGTGGGATTATAAGGGTAACATGGATAAGTAGCTTTGTTTCACGCAGCGTGTCGTGTTTTTATGGTAAAACAAATGCTCACTCATGTTTAATGCGCTGCGGCGCTGGTCGTGATTACATTAAACTCTAGCCCCTGGCTCTAGTATAGTTTATAACTGTTTTTGTATTTCTATCTGTTCTATTTGATATTGAATGTCTACATTACCTAGAAATGTAATAGGATTGATAAATGTAAGAGCAAAATGTGATAAAACAAAAATATACATTTGTAAGGAGTAATATTTTATTTTCACGTAATAGGAAAACACAACATACCTCGCATGTCTCTCTAAAAAAAATGACATAGGCTACAGTTATATTTTTCCAGGCACCCGTTTCAACGGAGGAACAAGAGATAATTAGTTTTATTCTGTTCAGGTTTTTTTCTGTATAGAGGCAAAATGTGACCTCATGTTTTATTTAATGTTACTAACTCTAATGTGACAGCAGCAACCTCTTTGGTTTCATCTACGCTGTAAAATTGTTAACAAATTCAGTTTCCATATGACGCATGTAATTTCAATCAGTATGAATATAAATAAAATACTCCGTAAAATTAATTAGTCTTGCTTTTTTTGTTCCAGTGCATGTGTGAAAACATATTATTCGGGCTTTACTTATAAATCACATGTATATTTTTGAAGTAGTAAAATATAAATCATCTCAAAAATTCTCGTCCTTTTAACATAAGATTTGACACTCACTTTTTCAGAGAATTTAGAAAGGATATGATAAATGTAAGTCTTTATGTAAGATACAAAGAAATACCTATATTTTGACATTCTTCCTTTCCCTTTTACAGCATAATGGGATCAAAGAGCAGCCGATTAAAATATGAGCACAGGAGTTACCTTCGTCTCTCAAATAGCTATACTGAACCAATTTGAAAGAACTTTTAATGGATCCAATAAACTTGACGAGGAGAGGGTACTGTAACACAGCCTTGACAAATTGTTTTTTTTTCTAATAATTGTTGTACAAACATAAAATATATCCATTAAATGTATATTTATGTGAGGCGTTCATAACTAGATGCCTCACAGTAATATAAAAATTCACATTGCACATTTTTTAAACTAATTTGATATTTTAGGCTACTGGTTTTATTTTCTGTATGAATTTTTCAAAAACCATGTTAATCTTTAAATTGTTCTAGAAAGTATTCTTTATTTTTCCAATCAGGAAGAAGTCTAAGAGAGCTGTTTTGAATTCAAGCATAATGTAATAATGTTTATGTCAATATTATCCATCATGTTCAAAGGTAATGAATTCATCTAACCGTAACTAGAAATAAAATTATAGAAAAAGTTTTTAAACTTTAAATGATTTTGCTCTTTGAAATTACACCAATAGTTTTTTTTCATCATTCCGAATATGTTGCCTGTTAGTTATTATTCGATGTCTCTCTTAACTTTATGTAAGCCCTAGAGCGAAGAGTCTTGTATCAGATCCAAGCATCTCCGAAGGTGAACTTTATCTCCTCTCCCTATTCAGCAGCAAAGCTCTTCTTTAACTAGAGTTTCAAATTATAAAGTGGTTCATATTTTAGATTTGATTCTACAAGATTCTATGATTGAGATTTATGTTTATAAACATCTTCTCCAAAGAAAGTATAGTATTTTTTTTAATTTGCAGTGATAGCATAACTAAAACTACAAATATTGCACTAAATATTGGATAGTGTATGGAGTGCATATTATATCAGAGAAAATGATCATTAAACCAGTTACCCAAACATGAAGTTTTATGGGGGTGTAGTAATGAATTCGTAATGCAAGTTAAGATTATACAAGTTTGTGTAAGATATAAATTAACTTGTAGTAAATTTGTCACTATATATATAAATTGGTTTTCTGAAAATTTTATTCACTTGGATAGCGTTCATTTCCGATAAATTTCATTCAAATGATTCCTTCAAATCTTTGACAAAACGAGTTTTTAAATCGTTATTCGGGTTTTAAACAATTAGTCTGAACTAAATGTAAAAATTGAACAGAAAAACATTGACACCATGGGTAATAGTCAAGGTTTCGATCTATATAATACGCAAGCGGGTTTCTTTTCACAGACAAACCTCAATAACAGCTGAACGGATTTTAACGTTTGAGAGGTAAAATTAAAGAGATTTTTATGTAGATATCTCATTACGTCTCAGAACTAAAATGTGTCACTGTTTCACTAAAGTACAGTAAAGGGCTGGAGTTTTGGAAGAGTAACGCTATCCATCGACATGTGACCAAATTCAGCTCACTTTGTTAACAACTGAACTATTTTATGCTTTGAAAATAGTTCTACTGATAAACTAGAGACTACAGCACTTATAATTTATTTTTCGGAAAGGGCGATTTTTTACCATGGTGTAAGGAATTTTTTTCTTCACATCATGATTTTTTATAGCTGCTTTGGCTACTGGGACGTGACAACAAATTGTTTTCAAAAGTTGTATTTGCTATATTATAGTTTTTTTTATTTTTATATTTATTATGTAATTTAGGTAATATTGTCTTTGGTTACCACATAATAAAGTGTTTAAGGTGATTATTCAGTAAACTTTAAAAAGATACTAGTGAGTTGTCCATTCCTTAATCTTTTACTTTATGGTTTTGTTTTGCACGATCTCGAGCAACGGGTTATCCAGTTCTTTCTTATCACAACTGAATGATTTGCGGGTAACTGACCACAACCTTTGCCTTGTGAATTGGTTCAATAAATACTGAAACAGATATAGGGATTTAATATGAAATGTCAGTAAGCATTAAAATATTTCAGAATGACATGTTTTTCCTGTTAGACTCTTCCACATATTGCATGTCAACTGATTTTGAGCTTCAGTCGCCTTATTACTGTCGGTGGCTGGTGCTTCAGATACCTTTGACAAATTCACAGCGACACATGACATATTTCCGTACTCTTGATATCCGTCTCACAATCACAACTAATGTGGCTAATCTTCCCCCAACGTTCTATGATAGTTTAAAAATAATTAGGTAACCCTTGTCTCGAGATCGAACAAAACAAAACCATATAGTAAAAGAGTAAATAATGAGCAATTTACTTACACGCATTTATAGCTTATTAATAAGCACTTAACACTTCATTATGTGATAACCAAGGCCAATATTACCTAAATGACATAATACATTTTAAAAATAACAACTACAACAAATATTTTATTGATATAAACAACTACAAAATATTGTGCATCAATGTTTACAATACATACATTTTGAAATTCAAATACATTATTAATAATGAATATAATTCAACTTAAAATAGATAAAATATAAGTGAAAGTCTCAAACATTTCACAGCATAACAATTAATAATACAACTTGATTATTTTTTTATTAGTAATTTAGTTTTATATCTAATATATTTACAATTTTGAGAGGTCCACAAACTCAGAAACTTGATAAAAAGTATTATTTATAAAAAATTGCATCAACTCTTTTTATTTTATTTTTTTTTAAATTTCATTATTGAAGTAATTTGGTAATTTATTCATTAATGTTATTCCTGCACATGCTGGAAGTTAAGAAAATAGTTTCAATCTATGTTGTTGTAGCCGAAATGTATGACAGTTTCTAGTGATATAATTGTGAGTATCTTTTCCTATAATTTGTTCACATTTGAATTTGGAATGTAAATTGTATAAAATATACAGATATGGTAAGGTTAAAATTCCAAAATCCCTAAATGGAGTTCTACAGGATTCCCCAATTTTTAACTTGCCAATAATTCTAATAGAATTTTTTTAAGTCGTTTAAATTGTTTATCAGTACAACTACTCCAAAGAGTAATGCGGTATGTTAAATTTGGGAATATTAAACTATAAACTTAAATATAGTATTAAACTATAAACTATTAAACTATTAGTAATACATTTGTAGGGCAGTATGTTACCAGTTCTCTTAAAAGATAAATATTTGATGAAACTTTCGATCATAAATAGTTTATATATGTTCTGACCAATTTGAGTCTTTATCGATGTAAAGTCCAAGAAATTTGGTGAAGTTAACTTGTTCCAAAATTTTATCATCAATCATTATGACAGGACTACCTTTGTCATTAAGAACATGATGACAATATACAAAATACATCTTTTGAAAACAATTTGTTTTCACGAGCCAGCAGCCAAAGCAGCTGTAAAAATAAATACACCCGTCGCAGCAGACCTGCGTACTCAGCGAATTTCCATAGGCTTTATTTTTTATATGTGAGCATTCAATTTATGTAAAGGAAAATAACGTTTGAATATGTTTTGTAAATTATATATTTAAAACTTATGTTTAATCATTCATAAGCTTCAAACATGAGGACAATTTACTAGGGGATCACATTGGTTTTTATTAGTAATATATGCACTTTTTGTATTTTGTAAGTTCTTAGCCTTTTAATTTTCAATAAATGTAGTCTTGTTATAGTATATAAATGTCAGGAAACATATAATCAAGAAATTCAAAATACTGGAAAAAAATAATCTCATGAACAAATTAAATTCAATCATATGGTTAATATTATAAATAAAACATCCATATTAGTTGCAGCAGACCTGCATCTCCAGCCAATTAAAAAAATATCATTCCTCAGACTTTTAAACATACCATAATTATGCTACATTTTCAGGAAGTCTAGACCAAGACACCCCCCCCTTGCACATAGTCTTCTTAAAACTTAAAAATAATTTACATTTTTAATACAGTATATATTTTATGCAAAATCATGATCAATGAACTCTAACGATTCAAAATAAAGACAAATAAAATATTCACCTGAAAATTTAAATATAATCATATGTTCAGACTTTTATTTTCAAATTACCCTACATTAGGGTAAATGTAGGGATTTAGGGTAATTATAATGCAACTTTTGGGGAATTTTCAATGAAAACAGGGTAATTTTACTTTTTTAAGGGTAAAACCAAAACTAATATAGGACAACGTACTGTGTTTAGCACTTTCAATATCTCAGCAACGGATTGACATAGAATAATAATTCAAAATGCTAAATTGTTTGTTTTTTTAAGCTGAATCCAATTTTGACAATAAAATTTTCAAAAAATTAATATAAAGATATCAAATCCTAAAAATAAATTTTATTTTGTCAAAAAACTGTCCTTAGAGTTAACTTAACGCGCTGGTTTTCGAACTCGAAGTAGTAAATGTCACTCTAGACGTATGTACCAAATTTCATCGCGATTAGACCTTTTTTACGAAAGTTATCGTGCCTACGGACAGGTATATATATATACTTATATATGTATATATATACATATGAAAATGAACGAACGGTGTTTTTGAGGTCTGGGGGCATCAAAATGAAAAGTTACGGTGGTCCTGTGCTTAAGTCTTACCATGCCGCCTACGGTAATAGCTACTTCCCTATAGGGGGAAATTCGCTAAAACTTGCCCTTTCCGAAAAATAAATTATAAGTGCTGCAATCTCTGGTTTACCTGTAGAACTATTTAAAAGCATGACCATATGCTCAGTTGTAAACAAAGTAAACAGAACGTGGTCAGATATCGATGTATAGTGACACTATTCCGAAACTTTAACCCTTTACTGTACTTTACTGTTGAGTGTTGAGTGCGCACCGGAAAATGCCACTTTCGTTACCAATATATATTGAATGAGGAAGAACTTCAAGTTATCTTTTTTACATTATTTATTTGCTTGATTCTAGATGGTAAAAACTGATAATGTTTTTCTGTCTATATATTCAGGTTTTTTTTAATCTCAATCTATGCTGTTTAGAGATATTATTCTTAAATCTAGTGTTATAGTATAGAGATGGCCATGGTTATAGGCATGATTGGTATTTATATGTTCAGGTAAACAGGTTTTGGCATAAACAGGAATTTCAAAAATGTAGAGATATGGTACCGTTAGAATTCCCATGTTTACAAAATGCTCTTTACAATGGTTTCAGCAGTTGATTTGAAGAATTGTGCGCAATGCCCGCTTTTGCCAATCAAAAATGTCATTCAAATTCGCACCGGATGCACCCCAAAGGGGATGGAGTAGAAGAAATGTGACTCAAGAAAACAATGGTAGACATTTTTTAGCAAGCCTATGCTCTCTCTGGAGGTTCACAGGACAAAAATCTCTTTTAACAATTTGCTTTTGTTTTTTTTTCAATTGCTTACTCCAGTCGAACAACTAATTCAATCTCACACCTAAGAAGTCAGCAGACTTTTTTGGTGCAACTTTCTATCTCCCATCATCACGACAGGAACTTGATTTGATTACACTTAAATTAATAAAAAGAAAACTATATTTGAGAAGTAAAATATACCTATAATCAACTTTGATACCTGGTTATTCAGTAACAGGATTTGGTATTTCTACTCTTTGGTGTCACACCTCAATCCTGTCCATTTACCATCACCCTGATACTGACAGGCAAAATCAATCTATACTATAAGCGAAGTCCCTCAGACTATTTTTATTTACTTATTACTTAGTTACTAATCGTTAAATGTTTTTAAATTAAAAACAAATTGTTTAAACAACAGTGGAAACCAGATGAAATGTATTTTGTCTGTTTTGAATGTATCTACTTTCAAACGAAAGGTAAAGATAAAAAAATGCAAGTAAACATAAAACATTCATTTTTAGAACAATTCCATCAACGGTTAGTTTAACATTCACGTTATAAATGTTGCTTCAGGAAGCTATGTCCCTAAAGCGTTTTTCATTAATATGATTTATTCACATGGATGAATTTTTAAACGTAACTGAACAATGTTGACAGAATTTCATTACTGAGTTTTCACATTTCCAAACGGAAGAGAAAATGTTTATTTATTTGTTATTCCACCAGCCTTAATTCATTTCCTTAAATTATAATTTATTATTACTTACGTTATAGTGAAACCGTCAAAACATACATAATAGTGAAACTATTGGCGATTTAGGCTATTTAAGGAGTACTTTATTTCACCTGGTTAAAAAATCCCCAAAAGCCCTTCATTTAATCAAGAGCAATTACCCACCTCGTAAGCTGATTCCAAGGGAATGTATCTGATTGGGTGTAACAGTGGTGAAGCGTGTGATAAAATTTTTTTTTTCCCACCTGCTATGTTTAGACGCTTTATACTCCTTACAATGAGTGAATAAAATAATACTTTGTTTCCCAACGGTTATGTTAACGGTTTAGAGTTAAGAGCTTTATGAAATAAAACTAACGGTGCGCTGCTATTAGAATTCGACGCGACTATATGAGCCCTTTTAGTTGGATGACTACAGTTTAATGATCGAAAATCCTTATTAGCGAATTTTCCCTAAAGGAAAAAGCTGTACCGTAGGTCTCGTGGTAAGACCTAATCCCGAGACCATAATACCTTTTTGTTTTGAGGTCCCCAGCCACCAAAAACAACATTCTTTCATTCTCATGATTCATAAATATATATTTGTTAGCGCAATGATAAAAAATACTTATTTGTTTTTTTTAGCCGAATTCAATCGTCAAACAAGAATTTTACAATTTTTATTTTTCTACGTAAAAACTCTCAAAACCCATTTTTGGAGGGGTTCACCCCACCGATACCCCCCCTTCCAATGGTCTGATCAGGCTGGTTTTTGAACTCGTATATATATATACACATTGGAAGGGGGGGGTAACGGAAGGGTGAACCCCTCAAAAAATGGGTTTTTGGGAGTTTTTACGTGGAAAAATAAATATTATAAAATTCTTGTTTAGACCATTGAATTCGGCTTAAAAACAAACAATTTAGTATTTTTAATTACTACTTTACTATCCATTGGTTACCGATATATCGCTATGGGTAAACACAGTACGTTGTCCCAGAATTAACCTTCTAGGGGATAAATTAAATTCTACATCTCGCTTATTTCTCAACATATCTTAGGGAAACTCCGTATATGGCCAGGGCCGACTTTAGGCATGGGCCACATGGGCCCGGGCCCAGGGCAGCAAATTTCTAGGGGCGGCAAATTTTGAAGGCCAATTAAAAATTTACTAAAATAATGTAGAACGTTTTTTGCAATGTTTTCGTTTTCTCTCAAATTCATACACTAATTAAACTATAAAAGTCCGGAGGGAAGTTTTTTAGTACATTAGATAATTTTTTTCATACTGTGCGGAAGGGCGGCAGTCGATTTACTCAAGGCGAGTGAGGTGCGAAAGCTTATTTTTTTGGCCTGGGCGCGGGCGCTGGTGTTGAGTCGTTCATTATTCGGGGTAATGGTGGAATCGGATCATAAGAAAGAGGGGCGGGGAGTGCGATATGTTTCTTATTTGTAAAAAATATATGCGAAAAAATTACGGCCGCGAATCGTCCGAGAGTTTTGAAATCAGGCCCAAGAGGTTTAACGTGGTTGCGATACCACCATAAGATTTAACGAGACGTCCACCATGATACAACCGAGATTACCGATTACAACCGTTAGATTTTATTGCCGCGAAATGGCCGAGGGAATTTCGCCGTTTGCTAAAAATCCTAAAGATTTGTTTCGTTTTGTAAGACAACCAAGATTCGTTGAATGCAAATAATCGAGGTATTTGTCTCAAAATACGATAGTGATTTGTCACATGCATTACAACTAACTGGTTTGACGACCGCTGTATAACCGACCGATTTAACGGCCAACATACGACTAAAAGCTTTTTGAAACAACCCATGTTCGCAGGCCACGATACAACCTAAACGTGAGCTGTTATTGCCAGTCGCTGCAAAATCCATGCAGGTTGTTTACCAGATTTCACAAATGATGTTTTTCCGACTTTTTCTTACATCTCCCGACTATTTCAAAAAAAAATGCACGATTAATGAAATCAGTCATAACGCATCCTTTAAAAGAGAGGTTGTGAAAGAGCGATTGTCGGCCACGAAACGACCGAGATACATGTGTGCCCACCGCTGCTAAAACTACCGTTTTTCGGCCACATGGCCAACGTATATGATAGCCGCGAAAAGAGCGAGAGACTTGTCGGCCGCAATGCGACCGAGAGATCTGCCGGCGGCGATACAAGCAGGCAATTTTCCGGCCGCAAAACGAGATTTCCAGCCGCGATGTAAACGATTGATTTCCGGCCACAATACAGAAATGTTTGTTTATTGTGATTAGATCGAGAGATTTGCCGGCCACGATGACGATACCAACGATGAAAACGGCAATATTTCGTTTAGTTTTAACTCAAGAATCGACATTTCCGACCAAACGATTAAATTCATCACTTTTTCCCGACTTTTAGCGAAGTTTTCCTATAAGGAAAAAGCTAACAGAGAGACTCTCGACTAGAAACGGCCGAGATATAAGAAGGCGATAATGAGGCTTTGGTAGCTCCGAACTGACCGTCAAATTATCGCGGCTAAACAACAGAGAGAATTTCAGACCGCGGCAATGCGACCAAGAGATTTTTTGGCCACAAATTAAATACATTTTTTCGTCTTGTTAGTTCATTGTTAATATTAAATATTATGAAATTTTAACATTGAAAACACCACAATATTTGAATAATTTTATTTTGTGAGGCTTTTCGCCAGCTGGTATCAGCAGACATTTACACAAACACAAATATTGATGTGTTTTAATGTAAAAAAATTCAGGTTTAGACAATAAATTATATTCTCAAATTATTGGGCGGAGCAAATGCCGTCCCCCCCGAATAGGCCTACGTCTACGATAAGGTCTGGCAAATTGTCAAGTTTGGGAGGGAAGCCGGGCGGCGAAATGCTTTGGGCCCATGGGCAGCAAAATCGTAAATCTGGCCCTATTTATGGCTTAATCTAGTTGATATCTAACTGATTAAGTTGATATTAATAAAAAATTTTCCCTCAAAATCCGATCATTTGGATTTTTTTATAAATTTAGGAGAGCGTCTTTGACGTTTATACTTTGAAAAAACATCCATCAGAACAATATAATTCTACATATTCTTAGAGTTTTAATCCCATACCCCCTAATGAGTTTGCTTTAAAAATGGTTTGAGGCGGAGAAGCCTACTGGTGTTCTTGCTTTAGTCCGACACATCCTTCAGTATTGATCTAGCATCTAAGTTTGATCCTGACAAATGGGGCCGCTGGGCCGAATTATATGTAGCTTTACTTAAGGTACGCGATTAATTCCTCTGGTCTTAGCTGTTAAATTCAAGTTTCAGACATCTTTTGGCACATTCCGAGGTATACCAAGTTCAA
>JAQJVK010000562.1:10000-14392 GCA_035578135.1 Flexamia atlantica | reverse complement strand
TTTGACAGATGTACCGCCCCAGTCAAACTCCCCGCCTGGCAGTGTCCTCGGATCGGATCACGCTAGGGAGTGTTTGCCGGTCGGTGGCAGAGAGTACCGCAGCCACAGCCGGGCCGTGGCCTGGCAAGCCAGGTGACACGACTCACCGACGAGCGACCCGCACCTCTGTCCGCCGGCAACCCTTGAACGCTTGGCGCGAGAAGACCGTAACGCCGGGGCTAATGCCCTCGACGTACGCCCTCCGCCTAACCAAGTAAGTAAAGAAACGATGAAAGTAGTGGTATTTCACCGGCGACGGGATGGATACCGTCTCCCACTTATGCTACACCTCTCATGTCTCCTTACAGTGCCAGACTAGAGTCAAGCTCAACAGGGTCTTCTTTCCCCGCTGATTTTTCCAAGCCCGTTCCCTTGGCAGTGGTTTCGCTAGATAGTAGATAGGGACAGAGGAAATCTCGTTAATCCATTCATGCGCGTCACTAATTAGATGACGAGGCATTTGGCTATTCTTGCGTGTCGTTAGTTGGCAGCACGCTATTTCCAGGATCGTACCTCCTGGGTAGGTTGCCTTAACGAGCGTAAGGCTGGAAAGGTGGAAGCATCGCTCTTAGGACTTTCGCCACGCTTGGGGCACACAGAAATTTGAGGTGCAAGTATTGCAACCATGTTATTGACTTTCCGGGGGTTAACCCGGGTCTGCGGAGGCCCCGTGCTTAGCCATAGTCGAGATGTGAGAGAGCAATGCTCAGAGAGGATCTCAAAGCGATCATTGATAGAGTTAGTCCGATCGCTTTCGTGTAAAGGCCTAGAGATTTTAAGGCCTTTACGGTCGCCCGTGGTACCGCACCACGACTACCGATAACGATTGGTACCACCGCCCCAGTTCTGAGGTTATAGGCTGTTCGCAGCTGTTCAGCTAGCTGCCTATACCTCGCAATCTTATCCGTGATCGCGTCGGCGAGGCTCTCCAGGTGCTCGTACCGGACCGTTACATCCAGCACGAACACCCCCGATTCGTTCTTTATAACGAGATCGGGTTTTCGGAGCTCATTCCGCCCATTGACGTCGACCCAATAAGACTGCTCTTTGGCGACCGTGTACCTCAATCTTAAGCATTCAGTCTCAAGCAAGTCGACTATTTCACCATGTCGGTGAATCCGCATCGGCTTGCCTGCAATACATTCACCCAATACGTGGCCCAGGGACTCAGGTTTGGCGTGACACCTCCGGCACATCGGATCGAGACCGGGGTCAGCCCTACGACAAGCAATCCTGGTCCCCAAAGTATTTGTCCTCAGCTTGAGCGCGTTTATATGTCTACTAGCCGACAAGAGACCCGGGTTAGTGAGCCAGGTATTCCCAACAGGGTCACCAGCAAACCACTTAACCCCATGCCCCTGACTGGCTAGGTTGCTCCAGCTTACTACTTCGTTATGGGCAAGGGCCCTCTTACGTTTATCCAACTCAGCTAACGTAAGGGGCCAGGGTAGACTAAGTACCCTCGCCATTCCCGCCAGACGGCCCTCGAGATGATTAATTTCGGCAAGTCTTGCTAGGAGCGGGTCGCCCTCGCCTCTGAAAGCTTTGATCCCATGTCGCATATAGGTTATTGGGATCTGGTTGGCCAGACGTGGAACGCCTAGACCACCGTCCCTCACCTTAGCATGGATGAGGTGTTCGGTAGTGGTATGATGTAGATGAAAACATCCGCGAACAACCTCCCTTAGCCCGGTGTCAAGCCGCTTCAACAGATTCTGCGACGGATAACCCAGGCTAAGTGCGTACACAAATTTAGGGATCAGGTACTGTTTAAGTAAGTTAAGCTTCTGAAGAGGTTTGAGTGGCAGATCTCCAGCTCTTCTAGCTGCTGACAGAAGGCTGTCCACATGGTGCACATTTTGGATTCCATGGGACAGCGTGTAAGTAATGCCGAGATACTTAATCGGATCTCCCGGGCCGACCGACGGGATGGCCGTGCCTCCAACTAACAACCCTGGGTTCCCAGATACCCAGTCGTTTCTGGACGAGGCTCGAATCCAGAAAGCCAAGCTTTTCCTTGCCGCTAAGTCCATGCCGAGCTCCTGCAGGTACTGGGCTACCCTGTCGAGCTCACGCTGAGCGCCCAACGGACTGCTGCTCAATATCATTAGATCGTCGGCGAACGCCATCGCACCTAACTTGTGGTCGTAATCGATGCGAAATCCATCGGCTGATCGTTCCAGTTGTTTAAGCAAGGGGTCCAGCACTAAATTAAACAGTATGGGTGAAAGAGGATCTCCCTGCTTTACACCTCTTCGGATAACCACCCGGGGCGCCCCATCTACTTTCAACGTAGTGGTGGCATTGGTGTACATACCCCGGATGATTCCGATTATGTGTTCTGGAACCCCCTGATGCCGCAACGCTAGAAATATGCTGGCATGTGGAACGGAATCGAACGCCTTGGATACGTCTAGGAGGGCCCCGGCTAGCGGGAACCCTCTCTTGGCGATGTCGACGATCTCATCGAAAATTAAAGTGTTTGCATAGCAGCCGTTGTTTGGCATGAACCCACGCTGGCACGCATTAACATCAACGATTCCTCGTATACGTTTATCCAGCAAGCCACTGTAAAGGCGAGCTAGGATGGAGCCAATAGTGATAGGTCTCCAGTTGGTGGCGTCAGCCTGATCTTTGTTAGGCTTGGGAATGAAGGTAGTGCGGTTGGCTTTCCAGACCTCAGGGTACACGCCAGACGCAAGCACAACATTGAAGATCTTGGCCAGGAGGTTAGGCATACATCTGTGACTTCTGAGGTCCCGCTTGCTAATGCCATCCGGCCCAGCAGCGGTTTTGGATTTCAATTTGCGGATCCGCAAATTGACCTCAGCCGATGTGATGCCAGGGATCAAACTAATATTTGTCCCCTCTCCGGGCTCAAGCTGCAAAGTGCACCTGCCCTGGATGCCCCATAGGTCGTTGTAAAGCCTTAGGAAGTCTTGAGGAGGGGGTTGCGCTTGCTCTTCATCGAGCACCCCACCTATGGTGTCAGAGACTACCATATCCGCTAGCTTAGCAGGAGCTTTCTTGTACAGCTCCTGGATCTTGGCATAAGCGGTCCTCCGACGAGCCGCATGATTATTTCGGCGTGCTCTTCTCGCCCTTCTTCCCTCGCCATTCGGATTTAGAGTAGGATCAGGGTGTTCTGCATTCGAGAGGAACCTCGTAAGGTCCTCGACCAAAGATTCCACCAACGCAACAATGCGGGGATTTTCACCCCTGGAGATCAATATCAAATTGGCTAGTCGTTCTGCATTTCCGGCCAGCGCTCTGGCTGCCTCATTCCCGTTGACAACTAGAGCAATAGCGGGATTTAAGATGGCAGCCAGCCAGCGATCGATATCATCCTGACCCGGATCGGCGTCCGGGTCTTGATCAGGGTCAGGGCTTCCCCTCGGATCACCGGCCGGAGGTGGATCCGTATCCGCACTCGATATAGGGGAAGCCGCTGAATGGGGGGAGTCGTCTCCTGGCGGCGGAGGAGGAGGAGAGCCACCGGTGGGCAAAATAGGGTCCCTACCGGGGATCCTCCCCTCAGGCCTCCCATCAGACCCCCTTCTCGAAGGTGAGGGTGTAAAGGACCCCCCTACACCCTCCGATACAGGGGACTTTCTGGACGGCCCTGCCACAGGAGACGAAGTTAGCCGAATGGCGGACTCAGGCGGTGGGGAAAGCACCAGCCGTCGAACCAAAGCAGGAGGACCCTTCATGATAGATCCGTCCTTGGCCTTACGTGGCCGAAGCACCATCCTTCTAGAGGACTTAGGTGACTGATTGGAGAATTCGACAACTGGAGTTCCCTCGCCACCGACCCGGTTCGCCATCGGAGTCAGGGAAACTCTCCTTATAGAGAAAGAAGGAGAGATGGGGGGGTCCTCTGGTAAAGCAGCGTCGGCACCCGCTACATGGTGCGGACCCCCAATTTGGCCATTAGATGTCTCAGGCGAGCTCGGCCCGGGCTCGCCCGCGTCTTCGGGTATCGGAGGAGGCGTCCCAACCTCGCTCTCGGACCCAGAATCTGAAATCCTTGGGACCTCCCGAGTTCGGGCTCGGGGGGGGACTGAGCATTCGGCGGGTGGCGTTACCCGAACAGCACACCCTATTGCCTGGTAGTGGGCAGGCGCTTGGCGACCGGGAGAAGTCGCACAAGCTTCATTATTTTCGGTAGGAGGATCTCCCTCCCTCCATGCAGCTTCAGGCCACGCAGGCATGCATTGTCTTTTATTGCTTACCTGCTTACAGGTTTTACCCGGAAAATGGGCAGCAATCTTGACATTAATGTGCGTTTCACCCTTATACCTCACTTCCAGCTGCTTCAGCAGCTTAATGTCTTCAGCAGACCAAAGATCTGTC
>JAQJVK010000562.1:0-7500 GCA_035578135.1 Flexamia atlantica | reverse complement strand
CGACACCTGCGCTTCTTACCGTCTGACGATCGGCCAGGACTCCCGGGGTCCGAGCGACGGTCCGAAGACCGCGCCACGGGCTACCACCGAGGCCGTCGACCGTCGTCCGACGGGTCGCGACGTCCTACTGAGGGAGAAGTGCGGCCCACCGCGGCCGGCATAACCCCCACGAGCGTCGAGTGATCGCCGAAACGACCCCGCAACGGCTTGCGCCGAGCGGGCGAACGACGCCATCTGACCTCGCGGGAGCCGACTCATGCGAGAAGGCGTGAATCTCCCCTTTCGGTGTTTAAGGTCTTTTCCGTTTACCCCTGAACGGTTTCACGTACTCTTGAACTCTCTCTTCAAAGTTCTTTTCAACTTTCCCTCACGGTACTTGTTTTCTATCGGTCTCGTGGTCATATTTAGCCTTAGATGGAGTTTACCACCTACTTAGGGCTGCACTCTCAAGCAACCCGACTCTAAGGAGAGACCCACCCGGAACCGGTGACCGTCCTACGGGCCTGGCACCCTCTACGGGCAGTGGCCCCATTCAAGATGGACTTGGACTGGCCTCCGGACACCGGGTTAAACGGGCCCTCCCGAACACCACATTTCCCTGTCGGCAAAGCCGACGGGATTCGGTGCTGGGCTCTTCCCGGTTCGCTCGCAGCTACTGAGGGAATCCTTGTTAGTTTCTTTTCCACCGCTTAATAATATGCTTAAATTCAGCGGGTAATCCCACCTGATCTGAGGTCGCAACTGAGAATAGTGATGCGCAACAGGCGCCCGGAGGCGTCGGCGCTCACTTGGACCTACTTTGGGGATCGGCAGTACGACAGGACGTTACTGGCGCGAAACCGGAGTCACCGATGCTGACCATGTGCAAGCATGGGGCATCAGGCCCTGAAAAGGGCTGCCGGAAACACACCGAGTAAACTCCCCCGCTAACCAACGCAAGCGCTGGCGCAGTTCGGTCTGGTCGCCTCGAGGACGGCGAGGGACGGATCCCTCTATGTCCTGAGTTTAAATCCGAGACATGCCCGCTCCACAAACCCCCCCGTTGTTCCTGACACGTGCACGGTAGTTTGACTAATACACTACTCAGTCGGTCACCGCAGTGAACAGGCGGGTTGGTTGCAGGCGGCACCTTCGCTTACCATGTGCAAGCATGGGGCGACGGGTCCGGATGCACATCCCAAAGCATGGCTGGGCCTTAACCCGCCCAGCTAGGTATGCAGACGCGTATTTGAGGAGACTTAAATCCGACCGTACGCGCCCTAGACGGTGCACGGGGATAATAGAACTCCCAAGTAGCCTCCGACGGCGCTGGGCGCCGACGGTGCAAGATTCATTGAACCGAGGTTCATATGTAGCCGACCCTCAGACAGGCGTGGCCCTTGGAATAGTATCCCAGGGCCGCAATGTGCGTTCAAATTGTCGATGTTCATGTGTCCTGCAGTTCACACGTCAACGCGCGTTTAGCTGCGTTTTTCATCGACCCACGAGCCAAGTGATCCACCGTTCAGGGTAATCTTTTTACTCACCAGACTTTCGTCTTGGCGAAGGGTGCTACGGTTAGCCTGTAACCGAGCGTTATATGTGGCTAGATCAAGTTTTTGCACCTCGAAGCCGAGGTGGTTCCGCACACTCGCGGTCTAACAGCCAGGACGATCTAACGTCTCATGCACTATCAGAGAGATACGCCACGTGATGGAGCCACCACACTCGGTGTTTCCAACTCCACCCAGTTGCGACTGTCCCGTACTTGCGCTGCAACTATGTTGACTGACTCGTGAATCGAGGATACAGCCGGAAGAGACTTACAGCGTGTATCGCTCGACCATGGTGAGCCGGTTTCGGGGACAGAAGTCTGTATACGACGGGTTTGTCGTAAAACGTGACGCCCGATTCAGGCGTGTACTGGCTCCAGCAAAGTATCCCGCGGCAGCGCTACGGAGGAGGTACTAGGCGTGAGAGGGCCTTTGCGTGATTCCCACTTTTCGTCACCAGCCAGCAGGTACTGATCGCCAAGGCGAGTGTTCCCACAGCTGTATTGCTGGTGTAGGTACCTACACGCACGACGGTGCCAGTATACGGGTTCCCACAGAATACCACGGAGTAGGTACTACACGCCAGGCGTGGTTCCCACTTTTCATCTCCGAGGACCAGGTACTAGGCATAACAGACACAGGCCATCACGGTGTTCCCACTTTTGACTCCGAGCCTTACGCTCACGTTAACAGATACCCGCCGAACAGCGCTTTCAGCGATTTCCCAATTCAGGTACTTCACTGCGCTGTGGGTTTTCCACAAGACCCTGACATCGGTCTGACAGATACATGAGAACGTGTCGAACAGAACAAGGCTGCAGACCCGAGGCACTGGATACCACTGGTCTCCTCGATCAAACGATCACGTCTCGGCAACGATATTGGTACTTTATTGTGTTTTACGTGCCACACAGTGACACGATAGACACTATGTAATGCCATTTACACCAGTGTTCTAGTCACTCATGTGGTCGGGGCCAGGCCGTGTTATGGGACTCGCACACCGTGGATGCCGCAGCCACAGCCGGGCCGCCGCCTGGCAAGCCAGGTTAGGCGACTCACCGACGAGCAGCTCGCACCTCTGATGACGGACTTGAACACGTCTTTAAGCCGACACTTCCGACTCACTCACATGCGGTCAGAACACGGGGCATCACATAGATCCAAGGAGTAGGTACTGGACGCCAGGCAGAGCCGTGACGAGGTTCCCACGACCTCCGAGGAGTCACCTTTTCACCGGCGGTTCTAGTCACTCATGTGGTCGAGACCAAGCCGTGTTATGGGACTCGCACACCGTGGATGCCGCAGCCACAGCCGGGCCGCCGCCTGGCAAGCCAGGTTAGGCGACTCACCGACGAGCAGCTCGCACCTCTGGTGACGGACTTGAACACATTTTTAAGCGATCTTCGACTCACTCACATGCGGTCAGAACACGGTGGTGTCAAGGTTCGTCAGAGCCCCTCTTCGTAAAAGCCCCTGATACACCACGGCAAGGGGGGGTTGACTTGACCGGGAGAGGCTATCGGTTAGCGCTTCACCGGTCCTTGTATGAGGAAAATTCTCTGAAAAACAGAGACCGCCTTGGCACCTGCTTTCGCTTAGGGTCGTACGTGTACCGGTGCTACGTGTTTCACCACTCGCGGTACAGTACGGGTGCCCCCGACGGTCCCCGTTAAACAACGGGCGTCGCCATCGGCGTCGCCCTCCGTCAATTGGATTTTGCGGTTTCGATTTTTTTGCGGTTTCGTTTGCTAGCGACCGGTATACGGCCCTAGAGAGGTTGCTGTCCTCTGACTAGGTTAGTGCCTGTATCCGTTTGTTGCCGCTGCATAATTTTGAAGTATGCATCAAATGCAGTACTTTCTCGGTAATGATCCTTCCGCAGGTTCACCTACGGAAACCTTGTTACGACTTTTACTTCCTCTAAATGATCAAGTTTGGTCATCTTTCCGGCAACATCGGCGACCACACGAGGCGATCGCCGCGCACCAGTCCGAAGACCTCACTAAATCATTCAATCGGTAGTAGCGACGGGCGGTGTGTACAAAGGGCAGGGACGTAATCAACGCGAGCTTATGACTCGCGCTTACTGGGAATTCCTCGTTCATGGGGAACAATTGCAAGCCCCAATCCCTAGCACGAAGGAGGTTCAACGGGTTACCCGGACCTTTCGGCCAGGGAAGACACGCTGATTCCTTCAGTGTAGCGCGCGTGCGGCCCAGGACATCTAAGGGCATCACAGACCTGTTATTGCTCAGTCTCGTGCGGCTAGAAGCCGCCTGTCCCTCTAAGAAGAATTTTATTCGCCGGTAGCACTATTGTGGATACCGGAAACGCCTAGTTAGCAGGCTAGAGTCTCGTTCGTTATCGGAATTAACCAGACAAATCGCTCCACCAACTAAGAACGGCCATGCACCACCACCCACCGAATCAAGAAAGAGCTATCAATCTGTCAATCCTTCCGGTGTCCGGGCCTGGTGAGGTTTCCCGTGTTGAGTCAAATTAAGCCGCAGGCTCCACTCCTGGTGGTGCCCTTCCGTCAATTCCTTTAAGTTTCAGCTTTGCAACCATACTTCCCCCGGAACCCAAAAGCTTTGGTTTCCCGGAAGCTGCCCGCCGAGTCATCGGAGGAACTTCGGCGGATCGCTGGCTGGCATCGTTTATGGTTAGAACTAGGGCGGTATCTGATCGCCTTCGAACCTCTAACTTTCGTTCTTGATTAACGAGGACATACTTGGCAAATGCTTTCGCTTAGGTACGTCTTGCGACGATCCAAGAATTTCACCTCTAACGTCGCAATACGAATGCCCCCGCCTGTCCCTATTAATCATTACTTCGGATTCTTAAAACCAACAAAATAGAACCGAAGTCCTATTCCATTATTCCATGCACACAGTATTCAGGCAGAAATCAGCCTGCTTTAAGCACTCTAATTTGTTCAAAGTAAACGTGCCGGCCCACCTCGACACTCAGTCAAGAGCACCGCGGCGGGATTGAATCGGCAGCCGGAACCCACGGGATGCTTCGGCGAACCTACACATACCCGAGGGACCGGACCACCACCGGCAGGACGTCCCACAAGACATGCCAGTTGACACCGCGAGCGGTGAACCGACATCGTAAGACACAGATCCAACTACGAGCTTTTTAACCGCAACAACTTTAATATACGCTATTGGAGCTGGAATTACCGCGGCTGCTGGCACCAGACTTGCCCTCCAATTGGTACTCGTTAAAGGATTTAAAGTGTACTCATTCCGATTACGGGGCCTCGGATGAGTCCCGTATCGTTATTTTTCGTCACTACCTCCCCGTGCCGGGAGTGGGTAATTTGCGCGCCTGCTGCCTTCCTTGGATGTGGTAGCCGTTTCTCAGGCTCCCTCTCCGGAATCGAACCCTGATTCCCCGTTACCCGTTACAACCATGGTAGGCGCAGAATCTACCATCGACAGTTGATAAGTCAGACATTTGAAAGATGCGTCGCCGGTACGAGGACCGTGCGATCAGCTGAAAGTTATTCAGAGTCACCAAGAAGTGCGGAGCCGAAGCCCCGATTGGTTTTGATCTAATAAAAGCGTCCCTTCCATCTCTGGTCGGGATTCTGTTTGCATGTATTAGCTCTAGAATTACCACAGTTATCCAAGTAATGGATTGTACGATCCAAGGAACCATAACTGATTTAATGAGCCTTTTGCGGTTTCGCCTTAATTTGGCTTGTACTGAGACTTGCATGGCTTAATCTTTGAGACAAGCATATGACTACTGGCAGGATCAACCAGGGAGCAGTGGATACGAGTATCGCAACTGCACGGCATTAAGCCGTTTGTCACGGGCAGAACAGGTGAACGCTCGAAAGCGCTACCCGACCGCCCGAGATTTGTTATATTTCTCTGGCCTAAGCCTAGAGAATAAGTGGATGTGGTGAAAAAGCGCGGGGCTTTAACACACGAATCCAATTTTTAAAACTTCACTTATTTCACTTCAAGGCCCGGCCTAAGCCGGGCCATATAGATTTTCATTTCGCATTTCGTTTGCTTACGCCCGGAGAGGCGAAGTGTTTACCAATTTGAACAAGGGTCCACTCTACAAGCCCGCCTTACTCGTCTTAGGACGTAGCAGGTCGAAACTGAGAGTAAAACCCGGTCTTTGCGCCGCATATGAGCTATACGCAACTCGCCACTGGGGACGAGAAGCAGGCCCGCGGCAATGCTGTGAGTCGGGAGCGAGCCCGAGATTTGACTTAAAATACCTTAAACACCTTGGAAACGACGTTTCACAAGTCGGAAAGGCTCAGTCGTATTGGCCATGCACCACCAATGTTTGGGTAAAATATCATTTTGACCCAAAATTTTCAAAATTTTCCGCCAATTATAATTTTCTGGCCTAAAAGTGCGACACCAAACACTTTAGGCCGGCGAAATTCAATTGGCCCAGAACTTTTAATATTTTCGGTCGAAAACAATTTTTTGACCTGAAAATTTTTCTAAGTCCCAAACTGGCCAAATTTCGCTAAAAAGCCGAAAAATCAGCTAGGACCTCGGTCATTATGTTTCCCGAGGCCTAAATATGCACCACCAACATATATCGCCAAAAGTCATTTTTTGGCCCGAAATTTTTCTAAGTCCCGAGTAGGGCAAATTTCGGTAAAAAGCCGAAAATTCAGCTTAAACCTCGGTAAAACATGTTCCGAAGCCCTAATATTGATAATATTGGACTTTTTCAGTTTATGCTCAACTGAACTCCATCCTCCTATAGAGTTATGGAAAACGGTTCTAGCCGTTCCGCCAGGAACGGCTCGGCTCGCACACAAGGTTACTCCTGGTTTGGAAAACTAGGAACAACCTCGGTTTTTTCGTAATAAATCGGTTATTTCGTAAGATAAAAATTATTAAAATATATTTAGTTCAAATAAACATTAAATAAAGGTATTTCAACAATAAAATGTGATTTTTAATGAAAAATAACGATTTTAGTCGAGGTTGGTCTCGGGTGATGAAATCGAAAATTTTCTAAGTCAGGTTGGTCTTGGGTGATAATCACCCGAGACCAACCTCGATTTTTCGCTAAAACTCGCTTAATTCACTAAATAAAAATTATTAAAAATATATATAGTTCAAATAAACATTAAATAAAGGTATTTAGAGTATAAAATATAATATTTAATGGAAAATAAAGATTTTTCGAGGTTGGTCTCGGGTGATTATCACCCGAGACCAACCCGAGGTTGGTCCTAGTTTCGAAATTTCCAAAGTAGGAACAACCTCGTTTTTTCACTAAAACTCGGAAATTACGTTATAAATGTTCTGTTAACGAGTGTATTTGTTCAAATAAACGTTATTTAAAGTAAAATAATGTATTTCAAAAATCATTTAATGGAAAATAAAGATTTTTTCCGAGGTTGGTCTCGGGTGATTATCACCCGAGACCAACCCGAGGTTGGTCCTAGTTTTGAAATTGCCAAACTAGGAACAACCTCGTTTTTTCACTAAAACTCGTAGATTACGTTACGAATGTTGTGTTAACGAGTGTATTTTGTTCAAATAAAACGTTATTTAAAGTAAAATAATGCATTTCAAAAATTATTTAATGGTAAATAACGATTTTTTCCAAGGTTGGTCTCGGGTGATTATCACCCGACACGAACCTCGGGAAATTTTCTAAGTCCCAACGTTTTTTGAAGTTTTTACCAAAAGTGTTCCAAATGGCTAGAAATGAAAAAATAGCAGAGTTTTGGAGGTTGGTCTCGGGTGATAGAAAAATTTTTATCACCCGAGACCAACCTCGGAAAATCTTTATTTTCCATTAAATATCATATTTTATACATTAAATACCTTTATTTAATGTTTATTTGAACTATACATATTTTTAATAATTTTTATTTAGTGAATTAAGCGAGTTATAGCGAAAAATCGAGGTTGGTCTCGGGTGATAACAAAATTTTTATCACCCGAGACCAACCTCCAAAAGT
>JAQJVK010000561.1:0-15141 GCA_035578135.1 Flexamia atlantica | reverse complement strand
GCCTTGGTGGAATTAGTAAGGTGTGCTACTGCGCATCCAGCGTCAGCTGATTGTCGGGCCAGCTGCTGTCATGACGTCAAGTGGGGGCTAACGGCTACGACAAAAACATGGCAAGAGATTGGGCGAACTCGACGCGCGCTGCTTTGAATTTAAATTATGACCAAACCACAACTTCCATCTCGTCCACCGAGTGCATTTTTCAAAGAAAATAAAATTCTTTATCGATTGGTATGATTTGTTTTTACATATAGACTTTTTTATTAATTATTATAGACGACCAAAGGTAGAAGAGTTATCATTGATTATGAAAATAACACCACTCCATTACGTTTTCCCGTGTTGGGCCGGGACAGAATGTCCAACAGTATCCCCTGCTTGTCGTAAGAGCCGACTAAAAGGGGAGGGGGACGCAATGGTCCTTTTTCGCGTCTCCTTTTCACAACTGCATTCTCCGTTTCATTTCAATAGCCCGGTTGTTTTTTTTTTGTTTTTTTTTTTTCTAAATCATTCCGGCCTACTTGCCGGGGTGACTCTGGGTTCTTCAGCCTCCACTGCGCTGGGGGTCTAGGACGAGCAGAGGGTACAGCTTAAAAACTGGGTTCTGCACCTCCCAGGCTGCCGGATAGTACAGGGGCCCGGGCCAGCCCAGCCAGCTGACCTGGCTGCCCTATCAGCCGGCGAAAATCCCCTTGGCCGTGGTGGTGCCGGTTGGCGACCGGATAGGGCCCTGCTGCGGTCACGGGGGGGCTCTGCCGAGGCCACTGCTCGTCTGGGACAGCCGGTGTTTTGGAGGCGGTCGAACACGGATATAGTTGCTCTGGCGACGGGTCGGTTTTTGACATTCACATTGGGGCACTGTTTTGGGGGGTAACAAACGCCCAGTCTTGGGGGCTAATCCAGACATTATGAGCGGTTCACAAGAAAAAACTATTCAAAAGGTGCAAGAACCTTCCCGGGGTACCCTAACCCCAAAAACGAACCAGAGGGAGCAATTTCCTCGCCTACCCTCTCAAAGTGGGGACGTCGAGGTAGAAGACCCCTTTGGCCGGAAGCCTCGTGTCGCGAGGTCGCCACAAGGCCGAGCGACACCAACTGCCTCGGTGACAAGAACACCGGTGCTCACCGAGCAAGCATCCTCCGGCGGCGTTGAGTCGATGCACACCGACCCGTCCCCCTTCCAGGCGGTGATTGCACTTGCCAGGCAGCAGGAGGAGGAGCACCTTCAAAAGTGCTTCGCCACCCTCGCTGTCATGAAGGCCGCGACAGGCAGGCAGAAGAACATCAGCAGGGATGTGCAGGAAGGCATAGTCCAGTTGGAGACTAGCCTTAACCACATCCTTCAGCTGAGGAAATCTTGGCAGTCGTGCGAGTCGGTGACTGCTTCGACGCAGACGACCCCATCACTGCGCGTTAAGGCTCAGCCGGCCGGTGGGAAACGGGCTGCTTCCAGCCCCGCCCAACCGGAGGCTGAGAAGAAACCCAGAGGTGACGGTCCAGGGGAGACATCGGACCCCGAGAAATGGACCGACGTCGTTAAGAGGAAGGGGAAGAAGAAGAAAGTCCCACCCC
Source organism: Flexamia atlantica (assembly GCA_035578135.1). Classification (NCBI taxonomy): domain Eukaryota; kingdom Metazoa; phylum Arthropoda; class Insecta; order Hemiptera; family Cicadellidae; genus Flexamia; species Flexamia atlantica. The sequence goes on along the minus strand of JAQJVK010000561.1, from coordinate 13,572 downwards.
AGCAGCCTGGAAGCCAGCCCGGCCCTCAGGACAACAAGAAGGCGCCGAAGAGGAGGTCACGTAGGACGCGGCCAGACGCCCTTCTCATCAAGCCGTCGGAGGGGAAATCCTACGCCGACGTGCTGGGCGAGATTCGCAGCAAAGCGAAGCCCGATGAGAAGGGCGCCGTTATCAAGGCCATGAGGAAGACCCGAGCCGGCGATCTTCTGGTCGAACTCGGGGACGCCTCCGAAAGCAAGTCCGCCTTCAGCGAAGACCTGAAGAACATCTTGGGGGCGAACGCGACTGTCAGCGTTCTCGAGCCCAAGTCGACGCTGGAGGTGATGGACCTCGACGAGCTGACGACCGAGGCGGAGGTGACTGCAGCTGTCAAATCCGCTATCGGCGAAAACGTCGAGGTGAAGACTTTCGTCTCGAAGGCGAATGCTCGAGGCCAGAAGGTGGCGATCCTTACGCTGGGAGCCAGGGCAGCTGCGAAGCTCCTGGAGAAGGGCCACCTGAAGATCTGGTACGTGAGCTGTCGGGTACGCGAGAAGCTCGTGGCCTCCAGATGTTTTAAATATCTGGGGTTCGGTCACGTCGCTAATCGCTGCTCTGGACCCGATAGAAGCAAGCTCTGCTTCAAGTGCGGCGGCCAGGACCACAGGGCCAGCGCGTGCAACGCAGCGTTGTCCTGTGTCCTGTGTGCAGAAGCCGGCTTGAAGGGCGACCAGGTCAAGCATTCCGCTGGGTCTGGTCGTTGCGGGCAGTACAGGCGGGCCATCCAGGAGCTTCGCCAGAACCAACAGAAATGATCAGTGTTCTGCAACTTAATATGCAGAGGAGCAGGACAGCAAACGACTTGCTGTTCCAATTCGCCACGGAGCAGGGTGCTGACCTACTGCTTCTCAGTGAGCAGTACCAGAACCGACGCTCTGCGCAGTGGTTCTCGGACCCCTCCGGCACTGCGGCGATTTGGATCTTGGACCTCGGGAAGGTGCCTGTTCTCGATTCCGGATCGGGCAACGGCTTCGTTTGGGTGAGGAGCAGGGGTTTCACCGTCTTCTCCTGTTACCTCACGCCTAACCAACCGATCGCAGACTACCGCCACATGGTCGATTCCATCGAGGATAAGATCATGAACACCTCTGGCGGGGTCATAGTCGGTGGCGATTTTAACGCCAAAGCCGTGGAATGGGGTTCCCCGCGGACCGACACTCGAGGACGTTACGTCCTCGAGTCGGCTGCCAGGTCGGGCCTCTGTATCCTCAACACGGGCGGCGTTTCCACCTTTCGCCGTCCGGGGTGCAGAGAGACGATCCCTGACATATCTCTTGCCTCTGAAGGGATTGCCCAGCGGATCTCCGACTGGCGTGTCTGCGAGGACTACTCCTCCAGCGACCATCAGGCGATCCTTTTCAAGGTCCTTCCCGAGGGCGCGCGCTTGCGCGCTGAACCTGCTCCTCTGGCTCGACGCTGGAACACCAGTCGTCTGAGCAAAGACACTTTTAAAGAAGTAATTAAGGACCAGAGCATTGTGAATTTCACAAGTGCCGAAGATCTGGCAGCATCGACGATGCGACTCATCGCGACCGCATGTGAGCAGTCGATGCCCGGAGTTTCCCGCCGCCACAGGAAGAAGCCGGTTTACTGGTGGACGCCTGAAATCGCGGAACTCCGGAGGAGATGCCTTGGTCTCCGACGAGCTGCGCAGCGAGCCAGGAACCGCCCTGATGCAAATGCCAGATCGGCTGAGCACAGAGCGGCCCGCCGAGAGCTCCGCGGTGCCATCAACCGGAGTAAAGTCAGGTGCTGGAAACAGCTGTGTCAGGATATCGACAACGACCCCTGGGGGACGGGCTACAAACTTGTAACCCAGAAGCTAGGGGCTCGCTCACCACCTGCGGTCATGGAACCACAAGCCATGGCCGCCGTCGTCGACACACTGTTTCCCAGCCACCCAGTTCGGCCAGTCAGGGAATTCGGAGAGGTAGGCGCCTTCCCAGCTTTCCGGGAAGAGGAACTCACCGCCGCCGTCCGATCCCTACGACCCAGAAGAGCGCCCGGTCCCGATGGCATTCCGGCGGAGGTGCTCAAGCTCGCTGCAGAGGTGAATCCAAGGCTTCTGCTCGACATGTTCAACGCGTGTCTGGCGGAAGGCGTTTTCTTTTCGTCGTGGAAGGTTGCCCGCCTTGTCCTTATCCCGAAGGCGAAGAGCACACCGGGGACCCCTTCTTCTTTCCGACCCCTGTGTATGCTCGACACGGCCGGGAAAGTGCTTGAGAAGCTACTGCGCGTCAGGCTGACCGAGGCCATCGTCTCTGCGGGGGACGTGTCCCCGCAGCAGTACGGCTTCAGATCCGGTCGCTCTACCATCGACGCTATTCAGGAGGTAGTTGAGGCAGTGCGGAGGGCGGAGGACCACAACCACTGGTCGCGCCGCGTGGTCCTTCTTGTCACGCTCGACGTGAAGAACGCTTTTAACTCCGCCAGGTGGAGCGATATGCTGTGGGCGCTTGAGCATACGTTCCAAGTTCCCTCCTACCTCCTGCGTATGATAGAAGCGTATTTGTCAGACCGCGTTCTGTTGTACGACACGACCGAAGGTCAGCGGCGCATTCCCATCACTACCGGGGCTGCGCAGGGGTCCATTCTCGGACCAGATCTCTGGAACGTGTCCTACGATAGCTTGCTGAGGCTAGACATGCCCGATGAGACCCGCCTCGTTGGCTATGCTGACGACGTCGCTGCCTTGATCGCTGCGAGGAACGTCGAGCAGGCAAAACTGAGGCTCAGCGTAGTAATGGCCAAGGTCAACGGGTGGATGCGAGATCACGGCTTGTCCCTGGCTATCAGTAAGACGGAGATCGTCGTCCTCACCAAAAAGAGGATAAACACCGTGTTCCCGGTGCAGATAGGTGACGTCACACTCGAGACTAAGCCTGCTGCAAAGTACCTGGGAGTCATGGTCGACAGCAGACTGTCTTTCGGCGAGCAGATCCAGCGCGCCGCCGACAAAGCCGCTAAGGGTGTCGCTGCCCTTGGTAGGCTTATGCCCAATGTCGGCGGTCCTCGTTCCTGCAAGCGCCGTCTGCTCATGACTGCCGTCCAGTCAGTCTTGCTGTACGGGGCGGAGGTATGGGCTCACGCACTCGAGAAGCGAGTCTTCCGAGACCGGCTTGCCCGAGTCCAGCGTCGAGGAGCTCTGCGGGTCGCTTCGGCCTACCGCACAGTCTCCGAGCCTGCTGTGATGGTGATCGCCGGAGTCATCCCCGTCCTCTTCCTCGCGAGGGAGAGGCAGGCGATTTACCGGAGGAGGCCTGAAGTGGGCCGGGAAACAGCTGCCAGGGAAGAGCGCGATCGCAGCTTCGACTCCTGGCAGCGCGACTGGGAAGCCGAGCCGAGGGGACGTTGGACCTTCCAGCTCATACCATCCGTCCGACCATGGGTGGAGCGGCAGCACGGCGAGGTCGATTACTACGTGACCCAGTTTCTTTCTGGACACGGGTACTTCCGAGCCTATCTGCACCGGATGGGCAAAGTCGCCAGCCCGGACTGTCTGTATTGCCCCGGCATCCCAGACACGTCCGAGCACACCTTTTTTCAGTGCGACCGTTGGCACGTCCGCCGAGCCTCACTTTCATCTGAGATCGGCGTGAGTAGAAAGCCCGCCACTTGAGCAGTAACATGGGCTCTTATGGGGAATAGATTTAACATGGGCTCTTATGGAGAAAAGATTTAACATGGGCTCTTATGGAGATTATATTTAACATTGAGTCTTATGGAGTAATAAATTACTTTAAATTGTAACAGTATTGTTAGCTATATAGTGTAATAAATGTGTTTTTATCTTATAATTAATTGTAAATGTTGAGTTGTTGTGTCTAGTGAGGTAAATAACAGCAAACTACTGGGTTTAAAACCCCTAGTGAGGGAATATTTAAATGATCCTTGTACAAAATACCTTGATAGCAAACTGAATCTACCTTACACTGATATCTAGCCTAGCACATAGTATTCATTCAAGTATCACATGTTTTATGTAAACAAAGCAGGTGTTTGTAGATTTTAATGCTTTTTAAATGGTAGATATTTTACATTATTTCTCGTTTTTTGGTGAATATCAAGCAATTTTATTATTTTTCCCGCTATCATGGAATAGAGACCTTAAAATTGAGCCCTCTCCCATCTTTCTATGACTTGCCAGATGTCTGCAATTTGGATGCAAACAACCGCCTTATGAAGTTAAATATATGATTATTACTACTTGAGGTGAAATTTTCTTGGTTATTGTGCATCTTTTTTATATTATATTTTTGTTATTTGTTTTATAGTAAAGTAGATTGATTATAATGAGTGAAATGTTTTTGTTATTGGATCCAACAAGTGCTGATGAGAACAAGTAGGGTACGCAGCGATATAGAACCGGAAACAAGATGGCGGCCGTTTCCCGCCAAAATGTGACGTCACCGGAAACAAGATGGCGGCGTCTTTTCCCGCCAAAACACATAACCTCACTTTTGGTTCCCGCCAAAACACATAACCTCACTTTCGGTTGCCGCTAAAATACATAACCTTACTTTTGTTTCCCGCCAAAATGGCGGACATAACCTATACCCATAGAGTATAACCTCCTCACAGTACATAGAGTGTTACGCCAACCCCCTATAGGCATAGAGTATAACCCCATAGAGTGCTATACGTCACGCTAGCCCTATTACATACGTATTTGCATATGTACTTACTATGTCATGCTACCGTGGCGGTGGTGGTGGCGAGAACAAGCGAGCGAACAACACTGCACTAAACACCACATTGCGTTCAAGACTGACTCACTAGTTATCGACAGGAAGTATGGTATCCTGTTTGGTGGTTTCGTTGACTGATAAGCTATTTGTTCTTGCTGTGCTGTCCCCGTCCCCCGCCCCCTGTACCAGTGTTGGCAACTGTAGACAGTGAAAACATTCATATTTATAATACTATATGGTATGTCATGTTATACCCCTAAAGTGTAGTTAATCACATAGAGTATTAAAAGACATGTGTATACTGGGTATGTTACATTAGTTCTTTGTAATATTATATGAAATTCTACTTAAAATTAAATAACTCGGGAATGGGTGTAGCTAAAATGTGGTATTTAGGTACTTCTTCTGCCTTTTCCAAAACCTTACACCCCCCTCTTACTCCACCCCACCCCCTCTTTTTGTTCTTTTTCTTCTTAAATTTGGTTAAAAATACCTAAAAATGCTGATATCTCGAAAACGGTAAGTCCTACGTCATTTTTGAGGCCAAAAATCACCTACTACGTAGTGTAGGTGCCCCCTAGGCGGTACTGACACATATGAAAGGTCTTAACTAGGATGTTGCGGGTTGCATCCTGAAAAATGAAGGGGCAATTATCATGTAAAAACTTAAAATTTAATAACTCAGGAACTACTTGACCGAATTTAATGAAACTTGGTATGTGGATACTTGTTAACTTCTGCTACAATTTAAATTATACTTAAACCCTGTAGTGCGGGTGAGTATCTAGATAATTGAAGGGGCTACATTAAAAAATTTAATATCTTAAGAACTAGGTGATGGATATTGATGTAACTTGATGTATAGGTACATGTCAACTTATGCTAAGGCTTAAACTGGGTGATGCGGGTTGTATCACAGAAATTGAAGGGGCAAAAAATAAAACACTATATCTCAGAAACTAATTATTGAATTTTATTTAAAACTTGTATATGGGTACATTTGAGTCTCTACTACCATAGTCTGTACCTTTTTTATCATATATTGAGGTATTAAGACATCAATTTAAATATTCATGGGAAAATTAACATTTATTGACCAAAAGGGAAATGGATATTTAATAATTAACTTTGCTCTTGTAGCTTTTAAATGGTTGCCCTTTTGATTTGTGTAGTCAGTTTACTAGCATTGACATGTGTAGCTGTTCTTTTGATTTAAGCAGTTAGCTTATTAATATGTATAGTTGTTCTTTTGGGTTGTGTAGTCACCTCTTTGTATTAATATGTACAGTTGTTCTTTTGACTTGTGTAGTCACCGATTTCTGTACGGTACGTACTACCTCATATACTTGTTACCATTAGCTCAGTTCTTCACTTTGCTCTAGACTTCTGTTCAGTGTAGACATCCTTTGCTCTGCTCTTGATATTGAGATAATATACTTACTTTTGAATTGCATAAATTTAAGTATATTTTTACATCTGATTTTTATAATTTTTGGTTGGTGTATTTGCCTGATTTTATTAATAGCTGTATTTGTTTTATTAACTTTAAATAATGCAGTCTGTCTGGAGTTCTCCAACTAAGGAACCAATTGTTTTTATTGGCGAAGAACAAACTTATAACCGAAAATTTAGACTGTATGGTCTTAGTACCACTTTTAAGTTTACTAAGCCTCCTAAAGGCGTGAGTGAGTTTGACTGGATACGTAAAGGGCTTGATAAAATAGTTGAAAGGGAGAAATCTAAAGCTTCCCCTACAGACTATCTTGGCTTTAAACTAATGTCTATTAATTTGAAAAGTAAGGAACCGGGGTATACTAACATGCGGCTAGCTTCTGAAGTAACTAGTGATGATATTTGGCAGATTTTCGGGGGAATACTTCAAAGTAATTCTGGAAATATTACTTCATCTGATACTTTTAGAGTAGATGTTTCAAGGGTAAATGTTCCTGTCGGAAAAGGTAGAGTAAGGCCTGGACTCTATAATAGCTTTGCGGAAGAGTGTAAGGCAAGGCGTGGTGTAGTTGTGATTAATAACAAAGATAACCTATGTCTCCCTAGAGCTATAGTTGTAGGCAAGGCTTATGCTAAAAATGATCTTCAATACAAGGCTGTTCGTCAGGATGATGGCATGAGGCAAACACTTAGAGCTAAGAAACTTATGGCTAAGTCTCAAGTTGAAATACCAGAGGGAGGAGCTGGTATCCCTGAATTAGAGAAATTCCAGGCTCACCTAAAAAAGTATAGAATAACAGTATACAATTATGATAGTAAAGGTAGAGAAGTATATTTTGCCGGTGGAAATGATGATGCAAAATTTAAAATTAACCTATTGTTTCATGATGGTCACTACAATGTCATTACTAATTTAACTTCTGCATTCGTATGTAGATATTTTTGTGAAGCTTGTAATTTTCCTTATGATCATAAGGGTGAGCATAGGTGTACAAATTGCTGTTCTTCCTGTCATTCTATTTCCCCACCTTGTAAGCTTGAACATGGAGGCATAACATGCCGGTTTTGCAAACGTTTTTTCAGAAATGAACGGTGTTTTATAGCTCACCAAGGGCAGATTTGTAAGACTATACAGCTTTGCCAACATTGCAAAAAGCTAGTTTTCCCGACTAAACGTAAAGATGTTCATGTTTGTGGAGAGGTTTATTGTAAGTCATGTGGGTCTTTTAAAGATCCCAAACATCAGTGTTATATACAAGTTGACCGGAGAAGTCCAAAGAACCGAGACTTTCTCTTTATTTTCTTTGATTTGGAAACAAGACAGGATGAGACTTTGGTCTCAGACCCTAGTAAAAATGTCCATAAAGTAAACTTGTGTGTGTCTCAACAGTATTGTTTCAAGTGTATCAATGGAGGAGAGTGTGAAATTTGCTCAGAGAGACAAAAAGTATTTGAAAAAGACCCTGTTAAGGAGTTTATGAACTATGTAATGACAGTGAGGAAACAGTTTAAACATGTTTGTGTAATTGCTCATAATGGACAGGGTTTTGACTTTCAGTTTATTTTAAAGTATATCATAGAAGAAACCAAGTTTACACCAAACATCACTCCCCGGGGAACAAAATTGATACTAATTGAAGTAGATAACGTAAGGTTTGTTGATTCATTGAGTTATTTTCCTATGTCTCTTTCTGCTCTCCCTAAAGCTTTTGACCTACCTCCCGAGAAAAAGAAGGGTTACTTCCCACATTTGTTCAACACTCTTGCTAATCAAAATTATGTGGGCCCTATGCCAGACAAACAGTACTACTGCCCTGAAACTATGTTTGAGAAAAATCACAATGACTTTGAGAAATGGTATGATGAAAGAGTAGCTGAAAATTATGTATTCGACTTTCAAAAGGAAATCTTGGAGTACTGCATCTCAGATGTGGAAATCCTGGCTCAAGCCTGTATTAAATTTAGAGCTTTACTTCTTGAACAGTGTAATGTAGACCCATTTCTAGAATCAATCACTATAGCAAGTGCATGTAACTTGGTTTTTCGCCGAAACTTTTTAAAACCTAATACTATTGGCTTGATCCCTAAAAATGGGTATAGACTAACTGACAATCAATCAGCATTGGCTTTACAGTGGCTGACTTGGGAAGAGGAAAAGCGTGGGGTAAAAATTCAACATGCAGGCAGAGGGAGGGAAGTCAAAATTAAGGGGTTGAAAGTTGATGGGTTTGACGGGAAGAATATTTATGAATTTCATGGGTGTTATTGGCATGGATGCCCCAAATGTTATCCCTACAACAGAGAGGCTCCTTTGAAGGAGGATCCCTCTGATACATTACATTTGCGTTATGAGAAAACCAAATCTAAAATTGAGAAGCTTGGGGAAGTTGTAGAGATGTGGGAGTGTGACTTTAACAATTTAAAGAAAGAACACAAACTAAATTATTTGGATAAGCTTTCTATTCTAAACACTTTACCATTAAACGCTAGAGATGCATTCTTTGGGGGTAGGACAGACAATATAAAATCATATTACAAGTGTAAAGAGGGAGAGACAATCCAGTATGTAGATGTCTGCTCTTTGTACCCATATGTAAATAAATATTGTAAATATCCTGTAGGCCATCCAAAGATTTACATTGGAAATAAAGAATGCTTAGAAAGAGGTCTTGAAGTGGACGGTTTAATGAAATGTAAGATCTTACCTCCTTTCAATCTTTATCATCCTGTACTCCCTGCAAAGATGAATGATAAATTGATGTTTGTACTATGTAGGGCTTGTGAGGAAACTTCAAATCAAGGTGATTGTGTTCATGAGTGTGAGGAGAGAGCTTTAGTGGGTACCTGGACTATGGATGAAATTAGAAAAGCAGTAGAAAAAGGCTATGTAATATTAGACATGTATGAACTGTGGGAGTATCAGATGGTGACTTTTGAGGAAGCAGGGTTGTTTACTGATTTTATAAATAAATTTCTAAAGTTAAAACAAGAGGCATCAGGGTTTCCAGAATGGTGTAAAACTGAAGAAGACAAAGACTTGTATGTTTCCAAGTTCTTAGAGCATGAAGGGATTCAATTGGAAAAGGACAAAATTATTAAGAATGGGGGCTTGAGATCACTTGCGAAGCTTATGCTGAATTCATTTTGGGGAAAATTTGGGCAGAGAGAGAACATGGAAAAAACTTCACTTGTTAGAAACTCTAAAGATTTATTTGCATTGTGTACCCGGCTTGGAAGTGTAGTTAGATTTATTGAGGCTATTAATGAAGATGTAGTATTAGTCAACTGGAAAAACTTAGATGAGGCTAGGGAGACATTGAAAACTGTTAATGTTGTAATTGCAGCCTACACTACAGCTCATGCCAGATTGAAATTATATGAATATTTAGAAGCTTTAGGAGACCAGGTCTTATACTATGATACCGACAGTTGTATTTATTACTTCCGGGAAGGTTTGTACAGAGTCCCTACAGGAGATTACCTTGGGGAAATGACAGATGAACTTGTAGAGTATGGCCAAGGTTCATATATAACTGAGTTTGTCTCTGGGGGACCTAAAACCTATGCCTATCTTGTCTGGTCAACTAACAAGCAAGCCCTTGTCTCAGTCTGTAAAATAAAGGGTTTAACATTGAATTTAAAAACATCTAAATTACTAAACTTTAAGACATTGAAAGATATGGTTCTCAGCGAAGTTCCTCAAATTATAGAAATTCACGAGAGTAGAATCAGGAGAACTAAAGACAAAAATGTTGTAACTACCAATGAAACAAAAATGTTTAAAATTACTGGTTCAAAAAGGAAATTAGTTGATGGATATGATACAGTGCCTTATGGATATAAAAAACAAAGAATACAGTAACATAAACCAGGCATGTACACCACCAAACATAGAGCTCATATACCTCTTAACACATGCTCCAAAATGTTAGTCTGTTTTTAGCTGTGGTACTGAGCGGATGTACTAGAGCTGCTCTGTCGCTATAATAATATACTTGTATTTGCCATGGCAGTCTTTTTGAAATTTTTGTCCAAGACAAAGCTAAAGGAAAACTCTAAATTTCGTTTGACCTGTACAGAATATAAGTTTCAGTTAACAGGTTCAATAGATGTTTTTGAATGGCCTTTGACATTTTCAGAGCAAATAGTATGTCATATAACACAGAATTTGACATCTAAAGCTTTTATACAAATAAAAATCAACCATGGTGATACCTCAGGAAATATTCCATTTTTACAGCTAAACAAACTAACACCGGCAGTTTTTGATTATCATTTTGAAAAAATATTTTCTCAAGTTAAGACGCTATCAGATATTATAACTTTGGAAGTAACTGTTGTTACTGTTCCTAGCTGCTATCTTAGATGAGTGCGGTAACTCTTAAATGTAATGTATAAACATCTTGTTCTCAATACTGAGGTCATTCTGTCTTGGACAGTGCTCCTGAGCAGACGTGTTGACAAGGTATTAACAGTTTAAGTGTCTCCTTAATTGTTTTATAATGTCTGCTAAATATTGTAATCTTAATGAACATTTAGTCTTGGTATTGTTTGATAGTGAAGGTAACCCTTGGTTTAAAGCTATGGATATAGCTAAAGCCTTGGGGCATCTTGAGGTTAGACGGGGGATTAAATCTTCTTTAAATGGTAACAGTATAAAGATTTTTAAAGATTTTCCAGAAACCCAAAAACAAGGACTCAAAAAACATGATGGTAGAACCTATTTTGTTGATGAATTTGGATTACTAACTTTGATTTTACGTTCTCCTAATCCTGAAGCAAGAGAGCTGGTAAAAAGACTGTTTCCAAAGAAGTTTTATCTTCCATTTATTGATATTAAAGATTCAAAGTTATCTTAAACAAATCTAATGTATCCCACTGTATGAGTGTGTGTGTGTGTGTGTGTGTGTGTGTGTGTGAAGTTAGTAAGGCTTAGTCTTGAAAGCTTCTGTTCTGTGGACAGACACCCACATTTTGGCTGGGCTAACCCCTGGTAAGTCCATATGTGGATGGCGGGTTGGCTTAATTGCCGTAGAAAATGATTTCCCGCGTCTGCCACAGACAAGGGCCTAGTAGATTGTGGCGCCTAGATCCGAGGAGGATCTAGGCTACACCTTTGAACAGCCCGGTGTGAATGTGATGAAGGGCCTAGTAGACTGTGGCGCCTAGATCCGAGGAGGGTCTAGGCTACACCTTTGAACAGCCCGGTGTGTATGGAGGTCACTGGCGCGGTGTAAAAGCCCGTAAACCTTGAATGAAGGTCCCTGGCGCGGTGTAAAAACCCGTAAACCTGAATGGTGTGTGAATTTAGGGCAAAGTTAATAGTTTGGCTCAGAACTTGGCTGGGTCATTCAATTAATATGCCCTGTGGGATATTGTTAGATTTTAAAGATAATGAGTAGCTCTCTCACTAAGCTTTATTGGGTTTGTAGAATGTAAAATCAATTGTTTGAGTCAAAAAATATAAAAATCCTCTGTTTGTCTAAGTAAATGGAGGGGTTATTAGCCAAAATGAAAGGACATAGTCCAAGTAAATGGCTAAATACCTCATACATAATGAACAGACCAACAGAGGACCAAAAAAAAATCTATTAGTGTGAGAGATAGAGCTTATAATTCTATCCTCACCCCAGAGGTTAGGCCTACAGGGGATGCTCTGGGTTAACAAAAAGAGCGCGCCGAGGCCCCTACGGCATAGCCATAAAGGCTTACCGTGGTGTGGAAACGTGGGCCCTAAAAATTTGTTGACTTAGAAGAGTTCAGTTAAAGTTATTGTGGGATGGCTTTAGATATTGCTTTTCTGAAAAGAGCACTGAAACGGTGCTCTCTTCAATGTGTGTTTGCATATGCGTTTGCGTTTGCATGTTTGTTTGCGTTCGCATATGTGTTTGTATGTGTGTTTACGTTTGCATTGCGTTTGCTTTGTGTATGCTTTACGTTTTTATTGTGTTTGCATTGCGTTTGTATGTGCGTTTGCGTTTGCGTGACGCGTTTGTGTATGCTTTGCGTTTGCTTTACGTATGCTTTGCGTTTGTTTGCATATGCGTTTGCATGTGAGTTTGCGTTTACGTGATGTGTTTGCGTATGCTTTGTGTTTGCTTTACGTATGCTTTGCGTTTGTTTGCATATGCGTTTGCATGTGAGTTTGCGTTTACGTGATGCATTTGCGTGATGCGTTTGTGTATGCTTTATGTTTATTTTTACCTAACTTGACCATGAAAACCTCGTGTATCAGACGGGGTCTGAGAGATAATGAAAAATTGTCTATTGTCAGTTTATGATCATGTAAAGGAGAAAAATATCATTCCCCCTTAAACTATCAAATATATTTATTTATTAATGAACCTTACTTGTGTTGTCACTTAATGTTTTCATCTATCCCCAGACGAGTTCGTTTCTGACTCGAACTGAACCAATAGGGTTGCAGTTTTCCGACTTGTTGACTCGTTAGGATCCGAGTTCGTGTAAGTTCGGTAATCTCCGTATGAGTTCGTGTCTAACTCGGATTATGTCACGACGGCCAACCGGTAGTCATCGTGTTTCATATGGACCGGAAGTAGAGAGCACCGAATCGGTGCTCTCTTTGATTATCGTATATTTTACAGTGTTTGACTGAAATGTTCCCATATATCAATTTTAATTAAAATTCAATAGTCAGCTCAAGTTAGGACTAGACATTTTCAAGTATAAAAGTGAGGTTATGTACACTAAAGTAAGGTTATATTTAATAAAAGTGAGGTTATGCAATATCAAAGTAAGCCTTTATGATGGGAAACAGGTTTGGTCCCACCAAAATCGCTCAGATTCGGTTGGGACACAAATCGTGTCCCAACTATAAAGGCCAGATTTTTCTTGTAACGATCACTAACATGCATTTGTAAGGCCTTTTTTTAGATTGGAATATCCTAATATTTCGGCTACATCTTTACCCTTAAACCATGGGCTATTTTCACAATCAAAGAGGACAGTAACTGGTTGGTTGTTAAATACAAATGCAGTAAGGCTAGACATTTTCAAGTATAAAAGTTAGGTTATGCAATATCAAAGAGCAAAGTAACGCAGGGACGTCTTACCGGCACGAGTAGTAATGCCCGCGCTTGAGGTCTAACATGGGCTCTTATGGGGAATAGATTTAACATGGGCTCTTATGGGGAATAGATTTAACATGGGCTCTTATGGAGAGTATATTTAACATTGAGTCTTATGGAGTAATAAATTACTTGAAATTGTAACAGTTCAGGTTAAGTTAGGTTAAAATAGGTCAGGTTGAGTTAGGTTACAATAGGTCAGGTTGAGTTAGGTTAAAAGAGGTCAGGTTGAGTTAGGTTTAAAATAGGTCAGGTTAAGTTAGGTTTGACCGAGACCTGGCATTGCAGCAATAACAACAATATAA
>JAQJVK010000560.1:0-15241 GCA_035578135.1 Flexamia atlantica | reverse complement strand
TTTATATAAAACAATAAATACGCTAAATACGCTTTAGTTATAGTTTACTACACAGAAAAAATAGTTTCGTCGGAACAACAAAAAAATTTGCAGATATACAACCACAAATGTTTTTGCTCGGTTTACCAATGTTTTTAGGTTCCAACAAATCTATTTTTTCCAACAAAAACATTGGTAAACCGAATAAAAACATGTGCAGGTTGTATATCTGCAAATATTTTTGTTGTTCAAACAAATCTTTTTATCTGTGTAGATTTTATAATTTACTAGAGCTTCAGAACAAATAGAGGGTCAAAATTAAACACCCTAATTCCAATAAAAAAATTCTAGTTTTGTCAGTAACATTGCCTATGTAAGAAATCGGATTAAAAACTCCAATGATCAAATTTGGTCCAAAAATTCAACTACATTTACAGCAAAAACGTTTCGAATAGGCAATTGCGTCCTGCATCTCATCACCAATCACAGTCCCACTAACACCCTGAACCAGTTAACCGGTTCACCCCCTCCCCCACCTCACCCCTCGACAGGGGGTAGGTGTGAAACGTCGAGCCCTGGCAGGGTGAGAGGGTGACGTAGGATGCAGGGGGGGGTGACACTAATTATACAGGGTGTACGCAAATTCAGTGCCGGATGTGTTGACACTGGTGTGACAGGAACAAGTGCGCTTTGACACCCGGAGGTCTCTGCGGGTAGTGAGACGTGAGACGGTGACGGCGGGTGACGGAGTGACAGAAGGTAGGGTAGGGGTGTAGGGGAGTCGGCAGGCGGTGGGGGGGATTGGCGAAGAGGTGTCCTGGGTGAAAAATCACTGGTGATATTTATTACTGCGTCTATCTCGATTTGATCATTGATCACGTTTTAGGTAGGTGAAGTGTTTGGACCGTGACCCTTCCAACGGGATTTCTGAAGAAATTGGTAGTAAAAACTGTTGGGGGTGCAAAGGTGTCGTCAAATTGAAACGTATATCTTTTAAGGTACATCTTGAAGCTTGGGCGTTTTAAAACAAAAGCGGGTTGAACAGGATTTTTTTAGGGGCAACTAATTAAATATTTTAATGAAAATAAATTATTTTAAAGAATTTATGAATTACGTTCTCTTTCAAACCACAATATTTATGTTCGAAACCGTGTTTGTTTGAAAACATTCAAGCTTCAAAACGTCCCTTAATAAGTATATACGACGACTATCGAAGCAAAAACTTTTTAAATCGTAGCCCAAAAGATGATAATGATAATTTAATTAATCTTGAAATCAAGTTCAAATCGTATTTCCCCATTTGTGCACTTTATTAAGCTCTGATAGGAACATCAGAGCTGCCTACTCCATATAGTTTAATGAACCTAAACTGATGTTACTCCATATAGTTTAATGGCCGGGTGATTTAGTCACGTTGTCAAGGAGCTTCTCTGATTTAAAAACAAGTGGATGATTTTGGAAGCCACCAGCAAGTGGTGTGACCCAGCCCCCTAGTGAACCACATTTTCAATATTTTGGAATACCATCGCAAGGACCCCCCTCCCACCACTAGTGAGGCATCCCCTCCAAAATTGTTTATAGTTACCCTTTGGTGGTTTTGTTTTTGACTCTTAAATTTATTTTATTTCACCTTCCAATGTACATTTTTAGATCAAATTTTTATTATAAGGACATTTTGACAAATTATATGCTCCTCTCAGCTCTGCTCAATAATTTCATAGTCTTGACGGGAAAATCTAATGAATTTCAATATGAATTTCGTAATGTAAAAGAATGTCTAGGTATACAGGGGAAATAATCTCTGTCTGTTTTGTGGAACTTAACATATTTCTCATATTTTACATTGAAAATTAACATAGATAAACAATTCAAAGACATTAAAAGTATATTGTACTAGCAGAACCCGTGGCTTCGCTCACGATAAAAATTATTGTCTAACCTTGATATGAAGAATCTAGAGGACTGAATAGAAAATATTTATATCAAGGAATATGTCATGTAGAGATATGTTTGTTTTATGGCGGAATGTAGGATAAAATGTAGATACCACAGTAGGATGTAGAATACCACAGTAGATAGTGAAGGTTTTCTTTTCACCGTTATAACTCGAAAACGGCCGGACCGATTTTAACACCAAATGTGTCGATTTTAAGGTACTTCCTTGTAGATTTACCATTACGTCCCTGGATTGCCTAGTAGGGCATCAATTAAGTACATTAAAGGGCTGAATGTTCGAAACAGTTATGGTGCTATCCGTGGGCAGTATTTCAAACTTGATTCACTTAGTTTTTAACTTAAAATATGGACGGGTAGGAATAATTTAAGATCAACCACTGATTGCAGCATTTATTTTTCCGTGAAAAGCCGGGACACCGTCGAATTAGATGAAAAAGGAATTTGCCAAATTATTGTAACTGGCATGATTGTAATTAAAAACATGAAGGACGGCCTAAGGAAATAACTATAGCTCCCGCTGCCTAAAAAGATGGTACCACATAATGAGCTTATGATTGAACGTATAAGGTACGAAACTAAACCAAATGTAACTTTTATATAGTACGAATAACCTAACAAAATCATCAAAACCACCATAAAACCATGATAAAAGGAATCAAATTATAAATCAGCTGTAACAACGTAACCGTTTGTGAAGCTATTTGCTTGATTGGATAAAAATTGGAATTTAAACAAAAGATCATCCATTACATTAACATGGGGCATTTTCAAAGCTTCAGCTCCACGAAAAACCTCTAAAAACCTCGAATTAAAAAAATCCGTTCTTGGTGAATGCCAACACTCTGTAAGGAACGTCCATGCAAATTTTCAAGGTTCTAGGTTAAGTAGTTTTGGCTGTACATAGGATAGGTCAGTGGTATTTGACGAAAATACAGTAGAAAAGATAGTATAAATATAACTTACAATCAGGGATTTGAATAATTTATAAATTTTTACATAAATAGATCAAAGAATCATATCATTTCAGCAAATTCTGTTTGTGACTGAAAAACCACTGTTCTTTTCTCTTTCCATCTTACCGGGATTTAGCCTCAAGACCCAGTCACAAAAAACAGTATGCTCTTCACGTTTAAACTACGAACGTCGAATTATACGAAACACCAAATCATCGGACAGGAGTAGATGTAATAAAAAAAATATTAGGAACGCCTTCAGGAAAAACGATAACTCCCGCTACCGAAATATAGATGGTGCCACTTAACTAATAAATGGTGAATTTTATCTAAACTAAATGAAACTTTTATATAGTACATAATTATGTCCTTTAAACAAATCAACAAAAATCAATGAAGCCATGATCAAAGAAATCAATTTATTATCATCTATATCAACGTATACATTTCCGAAGCTAACTATCAGCTGATTGTTTTATGAACATTAAAAATGTAAACAAAAATCGTCCAACATACTTTTAAATGGGAAAATTTTAAAACTTCGGCCTCGCCAAAAACCCCTTTATACTACGAATTTTGTAAAATCCGTTCTTAGCGGATGTCTACGCCCTAAGAGGAACATCCATGCAAAGTTTCAAGGTTCTAGGTCAAGTAGTTTGGGCTGTACGATGTTTCCACTGAGTGGTATTTGACAAATATATAGTAGATTTTCACCAACGATCTTATATTTAGGCATATTACAAAAAATTTATACAACAGATCGACATAATTAGACTGT
Source organism: Flexamia atlantica (assembly GCA_035578135.1). NCBI lineage: Eukaryota > Metazoa > Arthropoda > Insecta > Hemiptera > Cicadellidae > Flexamia > Flexamia atlantica. Next base: position 11,575 of record JAQJVK010000560.1, on the reverse strand, counting down.
GAGTTCAAAATAGAAAATACGTTTGGTTAGTAAATCGTACAACTAAAAACTGTAGTAATACCACCGTATTAACGCTGTAAAACTGGTAGTATTTCTTATATAGAAATATCATTTTTTAATGTAAAAATGTTTTGCAAAAAGAATTAATCTTAAAATAAGAGTAACAATAGTTCCAAAAAAATGGCACGAAATTGGAATGTTATGACCAAAACGGACACTGAAAAAGTTAAAAAAGTTAAGGCATTAAGTGCGACTTTACTGTTCGACGGGACAGCGTTAATTCGTAAACCTAGTATTTTGCTTTGTACTACTTGTTCAATCTCTTGCGAACCACCTGAAAGGCCTTCGCGTACCACCAGTGGTACGCGTACCACCGGTTGAGAAACACTGCCTAGTGTATTAGGGGCCTGTTAAGTCGATTGAGTAACACATAACAAAAACGAAAAAACCGATACGGCACTTAATTGCATAAAATGTACATCAATTCTCACTTTTCGTTTTCCATGCAGCAAGAGATACTTGTATTTATTAAAGAGGTACTTATTTATTATACTAACTACTTTAGAATTGTTTTACCACCCATAAGCTTAGGCCCACGAGAGGAATTTCATGTTCTATATTGTAATTGACGGTACTGTGGTATTATACGGAGGTCACTGTTTTTAGAGAGAATTGTTTCGCTGGACACCAAAAATAACTACATCATTAGGAAGAACCTTCTTTAATCGACTTACTGTCCAAATTAGACTTAATTATGATGAACGGTATTTGTGTTCTACCTCCCAGAAGGCAGCGATGTCAGCGAGGATTGAGTGTTCACGTCGTCACCGCCGATATCGTCCACACCCGATCGCCACCCTTATACAACGCGCTGCGGCGGTTATGTTAGGTTAGGTTATCATAAATATGTAAGTATAACTTTCCTAGTTATGTTACGAACTAAACGATACCAGATGAGTCATACTTTCGCCCGCCAAATCCCCTCCAAGTAGGCCCAGGTCTGGTCATTGACCGGGGCGCACGCATCACCTGTCAACGAGGTTTGACGGGCGAAAGTATGACTCATTTGGTATCGTTCGATTCGTAACAAAATGAGGAAAGTCCTACTAACATATTTATGATAACCTAACTTAACATAACCGCCGCGTGCGGAGGGTGGCCTCCGTATAATACCAAAGTACCTAATTGACTTTGTTATGCTAATTTTATGGAATAGACGAATTTTTCATTTTCATTTCATTTTGTTCATCGGTGGTTTTAAGCGTAGGAAAATACAGCGAAGGACACAAGTTTAAAGTTTATGAGGTTCTCCTATATAGTTACGATACATCCGCTTAACCGTTTTGTCTTTCTCTGTTCTCCTGAAGCGTACAAATTCACCGATATTGTTTACTCGAATCAGCTACGGGATTGTACTATCTTGTGACTATTGAACGTTCAACGAAACTGAACTAGACCATCATTTTCCAAGCCGCTTTCAACGAAACTGAACTACTACTACTACTCGGGTCAAAAAGTATAGATACTCGAGTTTGAGCTTTTATAGCAACGTAACTAGTAGACTTAGAAAAATACAAGTAACATCTAAATTTTACTAATTTAATTCTACGTTTATGTGTCTTAGTTTCAAATTTTTTATGCAATTTCAACTTAGCCTTTCAGCGGGTTGAATGAAAAAAGTACACGTTTTTCGGCACTTTTCAAACAACGGCCGAATTTTAAATTTTATAACATGAAAACTACTGATCTAATCGTCATGAAATTTTGATAACTTTTAGAGTATATACTTCTTAATCATATTTATAAGTTTCAGAATTTTTCCGGTATTAAAAAAAATCTGTCGTGGTTTTTGTAAAACCATTTTATTTCAGGAACGGAACAAGATGGAAACGACAATGAAAGATTGACTTTAAGCTCTCAAAAAGATAAAAACAAACATTAAGTCATACATTAGCTAAGTGGTCTTAAATAATTTAAATGTACGTATAATGAAAGCGGAACTGAGGTGCAGTAGCGCGTGAAATTTGTACCGCTGAGCGACTCGCAGGCAGGGAGATTTCCCCGCCAGCAACCGGTTTTGACAGCACAAAAAGTGCAGCCTCCGCCGCCACCACCCCTAACCATAGTGAATTGTTTTATATAATTGACCATTTCCCATCACCTTTTTTCATGAGGGCTTTGGACCTCCAATGGCAGGTTTAAAAATGGATTGCTTGCTAGATAGCCGTTGTCAAATATTTACAAAATATACAATTCTTATACATGAGTAGACAATATTTACAATATTTACATTTGTTTTGTAAGAGATTACTCATCCGAATAATCACTGCCTGAGTATTCTGTTGAGCTATCGTTTAAGTTTATTGTCAATGGTTCAACTGGAGGTAAGTCGATCATGTTATCTGTTTCCCAATATTTTTTTTCTATTGTTTGAGAGTGACTGATACACTTCTTCCACAATTCTGAAGTGACTGACCGCAGTGCTTCCTGACACAGTGTGTTCATCACTTCCATCGATCTTCCTTTTTCTGCCTGGTTAGCCATATTAACTTTAGCGACTTTCCCCTTGACGTATGCCCAAATCAGCTCAATCGGATTAAGTTCGCAATGAGCCACTGGAAGCCAGACGAGCTCAATATCAGTACGTCCAACTTTTTAACCAGCTGATCTACCACTTTTTCTGGTGTTTTGAAGTGTGGTCTGGCGTGGACAATAAGCTCAGCTTTCGTCATTTTCTGGTAGTCCGGTATGTTGGATGGAAGGGGAATATCTCTCTCTGTAAGGAACTTAATAATTCCATCTTTCTTCCAAGACATCGTTGGGTTTTTTGTTTTAGGGTCGACCGCCGTGTGATAAGGAGCCTGGTCAAGAATTATCGCTGATTTAGCTGGGAGTAGCCTTAGTATCCTCTCAAACCATTCTGCATAGTGCTTGGAGTTCATTTCATTATGGTAATCTCCGGTGTTCTTCTTCCCGATGAAAGACAACTCAGCCCCAGGCAAGAAACCATCTTCACTACCGATGTGCAATATTATAATCCTCTTCCCTGCTCCTGACGGTGTCTTAAAACCTCCTCTCCAACCGTAGATCTGTTGAATACAGCCTCTGTATTGGTCGTAATTGTTGAAGTTATTATTCAACGCTGTTAAAACATTCTCTTGCCAAGCATAAGACATAGTATGATTTTGGCCACACCAAGTTTCATCTGTAAAAAATAACTTATAACCCTTTGTTCGAAGGTCCTTTACTTTCCTTAAATATGTATGTCGTGAAGCAGCGATAGTTGTTGATTCCATCAAGATTGGTTTTTTGTTGAGTTTCCTGAAAGAAAATCCCAATCCTTGTACAATTTTCCTAAGGGTGTTTTTTGACATAGTAGGAAAATTAGTCACTGCATCAACAAGTTTTCGGTGCAAATTACTGATCGTAGGGTACGTCTTATCAAGGTAGAAATCATAAATATTTCTTCTTATCACCCCAAGAGTAAAATCGTCCAGCTTAATACTTGGTCGGCCCGTCCTCCTACAGTGTTTCTTGCTTGGTTGACTGTTATTCTCATCCACATTATTCTCCTTCATTGTAGCGCTGCATCTCTTCACCGTCGCTATCGACTTCCCAACGCACTCCGAAACCTTCTGATAGACTGGGTATCGCTTGTCATTACATCTTACACCTTCATTCTTGAAAAAACATATCGCACTAATAATCATCGCGATTTCACCTTCTGATAAGTGTGGCGCTCTCGGCATCTTGACTGATGTGATCGAAACGAACAACACAGACAGAGTGAAGAAAATAAGTTCTGTCCCAAATAACAACAATGTATGAATGGATTGTGCATATCTAAGTGTGACTCAGTGGTCAGGGGTAAGGGTGATTCGGTGGTAGATGACCTCACAGGGTAGGTATGACTCATAGCTGAGCGTCCGAGCTGTCAAAACCGGTCGCTGGCGGGGAAATCTCCCTGCCTGCGAGTCGCTCAGCGGTACAAATTTCACGCGCTACTGCACCTCAGTTCCGCTTTCATTATACGTACATTTAAATTATTTAAGACCACTTAGCTAATGTATGACTTAATGTTTGTTTTTATCTTTTTGAGAGCTTAAAGTCAATCTTTCATTGTCGTTTCTATCTTGTTCCGTTCCTGAAATAAAATGGTTTTACAAAAACCACGACAGATTTTTTTTTAATACCGGAAAAATTCTGAAACTTATAAATATGATTAAGAAGTATATGCTCTAAAATCTATCAAAATTTCATGACGATTAGATCAGTAGTTTTCATGTTATAAAATTTAAAAGTCGGCCGTTGTTTGAAAAGTGCCGAAAAACGTGTACTTTTTTCATTCAACCCGCTGAAAGGCTAAGTTGAAATTGCATAACAAATTTGAAACTAAGACACATAAATGTAGAATTAAATTAGTAAAATTTAGATGTTACTTGTATTTTTCTAAGTCTACTAGTTACGTTGCTATAAAAGCTCAAACTCGAGTATCTATACTTTTTGACCCGAGCATCATGTTCCAAGTCGCCATGACGTCACGACTCTTGTCTCGCTACAGGTACCGGTTCCAGACTGTCTCCGTGTGGTCTTGTTCTCAGCAGGGTGTGCCGTTAAGTCTAAATCGCAATGTTAATTACAACTTTCGCTCCAAGCTAAATCAGCTGATCGACTGTTGACCGTGTCGATATATTCGTTCGATAGACCGATTGTTGACCGTGTCGATATATTCGTTCGATAGACCGACTGTTGACCGTGTCGATATATTCGTTCGATAGACCGACTGTTGACCGTGTCGATATATTCGTTCGATAGACCGACTGTTGACCGTGTCGATATATTCGTTCGATAGACCGACTGTTGACCGTGTCGATATATTCGTTCGATAGACCGACTGTTGACCGTGTCGATATATTCGTTCGATAGACCGACTGTTGACCGTGTCGATATATTCGTTCGATAGACCGACTGTTGACCGTGTCGATATATTCGTTCGATAGACCGACTGTTGACCGTGTCGATATATTCGTTCGATAGACCGACTGTTAACCGTGTCGATATATTCGTTCGATAGACCGACTGTTGACCGTGTCGATATATTCGTTCGATAGATCAATTGTTGAATGTGACGGTGTGTTAGTTCGAAAGATCGAAGTCAATTTAATCGAACAGGAGAAATGATTGTTTAATTAGATTAGTGAATTTAACAGAAAATATTGGTGATAAATTATTAATTAATGCGAAATTTCATGATCACCCAAAAACACTATATACCATGGTTTGAAAGTTAAAGTATAATCCCCTAATAGAACACTTTGTTAAGATTAGTTGAGCAATCTGCTGAAGTGTTGATAATGTTTTTGTATTGCACAAAAAACAAAAATATGGTAATCTATTTCATCACTTATAAAATCTTTTGTAAGACCAAATTAAATATCTGCGATTAAAAAATAGTTTTGGATTTTTTCCCAATGTCTGTAATAACATTGCACAAAGATATGTGATTTATTTTAAACTTTTTTAAATACTCACCTGGCTATTAATTCAAACAAACCAAACAATTTCAATTTACACTTTCTATCGAGAAAAGCATCAGGTCTGTAATCTCACCACAACAAATTACCGTTAGTCAATTAATTATTCTAATTAATTCACAACGTTCCGGTTGTTTTCCTATATTTGCATGTTGAAACATTGTAATTACTCAGTTTTTGTTAATCAGCGCTCTGAACGATTTTTTTTTTGAACTCTTATTTAAGAGGAAACTATGCTATTGTTTAAAACGGGTTTCTTTACTGTTAACTGTAAATTGTTTCTACGAACTTGTTTCTTGTTTCTACGAACTTGTTTCTTTCCTTCATGAAATGAAGTATGAAAATAGCACACATTTAAGCGCTTTAGTCAAATGTAAGAAAAAGTTATTTATTTTTTATATCTTTTGACTCCCTCAACATTTTTGATGTTAATGTTCTAACAAACCAAATTTTAAATACTAATTGAAATGAAGTACTGTTGTTTTTAATAGGATGAAATTTTGTTAATATAAATAAATATCTTGGAAAATAAACGCAAAGTTTAACTATAATTATTGCTTGCCTAAAATCCAAATTGCAAATTATTTGCCTTACAAGTTATGAACTTAGCCTTACAAGTTATGAACTGATGACACTTATTCTAATTGGTGATGCCAGTGACATGTTATGTACAAAGAGAGATCGATTCTGACTTATAATTTTAAGTGACTACTGATTGAGTAACTGGTGAACACTGAATACGCGTTTTCTTAAGAAAAAATGCCTGAAATCGTACTAAACAAAAAAGCATCGGGACTTGGATTTAAATTGTCAAGAGAAATCTGTGGTTTATGTGAACCAGAACTCAAGCGTTCTTCAAACACCCTATAACACATACCCTTCCTCAAAACTTTTTTTTTCAAAACATAAATGAATCATTCGACCATTGTACGCCTTAAAATTTAACGAGAAATGTTTCCTATTTTGTCTACTAAAACGATGGACGAAGCCATGAACATTATATATCTATGGCAATTCATTAACTACTCATCCAGTTTAGTTTTGTGCGGTAGAGCAAATATTCAGTTTCCCTCGTGTTCCTTTTACTCTTTCCCCCCGATACAAAGTATATGGTGAAAGTATTGATTTCGTAAAAATTTTCGAATTTGAGTTGTTAGTGGATATATTCGTTTTGGTTCCCACTGCGTCCAAAAAAGTGGGTTTCGGAGTGGTGTCTGTATGTTCAAGTGTGTGGATGTATGTGTGTGTGGATTTAAACAAAGCTAGATGCGACACCAGTGGTCCGATTGTCATGAAATTTGACTTGTAGGTACAAAACCATGATATCTTCAGGCGTTTTTTTCAAATTTTTTTGAGTTTTGGATTTTTAAGGTTATTTACCCCATAAAACCCATAAATAACAACAAAAATCCCAATTTTTCTAAAACGGCTCTAACGATTTCGATAACAATTAATTTCACGGGTCTTAGTGCTTATGATGACATATATAAATTGTCATCACCCGCATGTCTGTAAAACATTTTGGTTCAGAAGATATGGGGTTTTATATGTTAAAAAAATTCATGGTTCTCTAATTTCAGAAAATCTGTAGCTTCTAGAGGAAATCTACTTCCAACCATTAAATTTGGCTTGAAGCAATAAATAATCCAGGATTTTTAATTATTATTTAGGAGATAACTAATATGTTAGTTTGGCGGTAAACGCAGTACATTGTAAGTTTTCTCGTTTTAAATGACTTAAGGGAGAAAGTATTTGTCAGTTTCCTGATACCATTTATTTTAATTTCCATCGCAAATTCAGTGCCTCTTCATAGCCTCGCTCGGGCGCCGGTAGAAACCCTAGACGGGCCCCTGCTGCGAGGCTATTGGTTATCCCCGCTGTCTTTATTCATGCTTAAGTTGGTACCACTGTCGTTCAACAGGAACGGTCGGCACTAAATAGTACTTTTACAGCAATAACTTACAAACCGCTAGCTAGAAATGTCAGGGTGGCAATAATAGTTATGTGCTCTTGATAGTATGGTAATTATTTGAACTGTCTCTTTGCTAACTGTTGTATTGTGTCATGATGTTATAGTTATGGCCTTTGAATAATAGACCTTTGAGTTATATTCCTGTACAGTGCTTAATGGGCTAAGTTCAAATTACGACCCTATCTATTATGGAATGCATATAATTTAAAATGCATTATTTTAAGTATTGTTCACACCACGACGTTGTTTTACAACGGCATATTTCGTTTTTAGGCCTAATTCAATGTTTAAAAAAGGCAGATAAGATTTTAAAACTTTCCACAGCAAGAATTTCTGTATCATTAATAAAACTATTTATAAACCGTACATCTACTTGGATTTTCTCTAGAATTCTTTGCATCAGTCTACTTTTGAGGATTTAACTAAACGAGTGCAAAAAATGGTCAAATGTCTTATATTCTCGCAATGAGATAGTCTGACAGTTGTTGGCACAAAAAAGAAAATAATGAGCTTATTTTTACTCTCAATCTTAAGCGGAATGAAGCTAATATTTTCAATTTAATTAAGAAAATATAAAAAGTATCAAAAACTCTGTTAGCGGATTAGTACAACTGCGGCTTCAGCTCTGACCAACACGTATGTCTTTATGTTGTACAACAGAAGGCCTCCCAGTTGTACTTATTTTTGCAAATGCTAAGATATTAACTGGACGTAATTTGACTATGCCTCCGACAGGTAGTGCTGCATCAAATGACTTTTTCAACTATTTATTTAACTTTTCTAAAGTTGATATACTAGAAAACAAGTGTTACTTGTTTGCCACCCTGAACTATTCTTGAAAAGTTATATCTTTATCTCAGTGAATAGTTGGCAGTAGTGTATCCTGCTGTGGAAAGTATTGTAACTACGTCCTTTTTCAAATCCTGGCTGACACAAAAGCGATGTACTTTGAATACTTTGAATACTTGAATACTTTTCTTGAAATGGCGACCTACCCAGGTAGGTATTTTAAGCCAAGTATGAATGACAGATAAGTGAAGGATGATTGAAGCATTGAAGGATGATTGTGGCGCGATCTTGCTGTCTTGTTACTGACTAAGGCCGACATGTTCCTTAGACAGGACTGATAATTAATAGCCTAACAGCCAATGACAACTAAGGGACCTACAATTTAACGTGGAATCCGAACCACAATTTCCTCGGTTAACAGTTTTACGAACTTCTTTACTATGACGGCATTGGGAAGTATACTTCTATATTCATAGCCAATGCGGAAACTATAAAGCTTGTTCGACCAAAAGGGACAAGAAAAAACGTCTCACAAAATTCTATTTTTGGTTACCCCATAGTTGTCACACTTCATTTTCACTCACCTTGGGATATAACCTCATAGTTAGGCCTACTCATCTCGCAGTTCCACATTTCAAAAAATACAATACCCCTGTTACAGTAGACCTGCATACTTAGCTAATTTCTTATGCATAGAATCACATTTCAACACAACTTAAGCGATACATGAATTTTATTTCCTCCATAAGAATAACATGGCGAATGAGTGTGCAGGTCTGTTTCAACAGGTATTGAAAAATTTGGCGGTTTCAAATGAATATCCAGTGGATTTTAACTGTAAGAAGCCATTACCCAAGTTTTACCAAGATTTGTTGAGGAATGAGCGAGACATCGGTTTTTTCTTATTTCCCAAAAGGATAGTATAGGGACAATGTAGGCTACTGTGTTTACCACTTTCAATATCTCGGTAACCAAAGGACATAGAGCAATGATTCAAAATACCAAATCGTTTGTTTTTAACAATGGTGAATTTAATGGTGGAAAACAAAAATTAGACTATTTTTATTTTTCTGTGTAAAAAACATTTCTGGGTGGGCTTATCTCCCTTTACCTCCCCTTCCGATGGTCCGGTCGGGCTGGTTTGCCAATTCGTCCGAGTGATTACCACTTTACACATGTACCAAATATCAATAAGATATGACCATATCTATAGCCGCTATGGTATTAACAGACACGAATATATATATTTTATGTATAGTAATATAAAACATTACTAAGTAAAAATGTTTGAATTATTTCGAACTCAAAACGAAAATTTATGTTCTGGGGCTTAGGCCTTAACCAACGGTCTGAGTACTATGACAGCTCCCCTCTTCCCTATAGGGGAACTTCGCTAAAACCACCCGCATGCAAGAATGCGAGCCCATAATTAAAAGCGCATAGAGCAATCAAAGATTCGGATCGGGGGGTCAATTCTCCCTCCGACATTATCGCGATATTCCTCTATTCGCGCTCTCCGTGTGCGGTGGGCGTCACTCGATTTAATCGCGGCCATTTGCATTTTTACGGGGCAGAAATTCGGCGGGAGAATGGCGATAGGCCGATGGGCTACCGTATTTCGTGGACCCGGATGTGTGGGACGGTATCGCGCCCGGGGGGAGAGGGGGAAGGGGGGGGGGGGGTGAAAGGAGTTTATGGGGAAGTGATGCTCGATTGCGAGATGTTCCGGTTTTCGAATGTAATTCATTTTCGATATGTTCGAGTGTCTCCGATGATGCATTCGAATGAATTCATTCGAAATAATCCATTCGTTTTTTGAACGCTGTTCTAAGTCAATAACATTTGTTTATTCTGGTCATTCACAATATTTTACGGCAGTATTTTTGTTTATAAACTCTAATTTAGATTATTTGTACAGTAAATATATGTATATTGAAGAAAAATGCATTACTTTTGTTGATTTCCTTTATGTACAAAATTAAATAAGTTAATTTTTGTCTTTTTCCAATTCGAATGTACAACATTTCGAATGCAGATTAACTATTCGAAAACATTTCGAATGGTTAAAACAATCCAAACTTTTCGAATGGTACATCTCGCAATCGCGCATAACGGGGAAGAGGAGGTTGGGGATGGGAGAGTAGCGAATGGGATATCGAATAGTTGACAAGTCGTTTTTCTGAATAGTTAGTCGGTCATATGGTCGGTTAATCGAGTGTTTGACTAGTTGATCAGTTACTCAGTATTGTTGATATGTAATTTTTTACCGATTATTCAGAAAACTTACCCGATTAAAGATTGTTTTACAGGTTTTCTCATGTTTGACTAGCGACAAAACTACTTTACTCGTCGATTTTCCCAGTTTTGATCCTAATCAAGATTCAAACCCGCGACCCTCAGTTTATGAGACGTGTTTTTTTCCACTCGGCTATCCAGGAAGAATCGGAAATACAGAAGTATTCTAAAACCTAAGCCTAAGCAGGGAGTTAGATTCCTAAACAAACTACATGAGGGCATAAGGCAAGAAGGAAATGAGAGGCAATTCAAGGCTCGCCTTAAAAATAACTTATTGAACCACACGTACTACACTGTGGGCGAGTTCCTGGGCGTTTAGTGCAGGTGTGTGCTAAGCGTCTCTGTGGATGACTCGTTTTGTTGGTTCATTTTTATTTTTATTTTATTTTACTTCCTCGCTTTAAAACAGGTTACAAAACCTAATTACATTAAAGTAGTTAAAACTAACACAAAAGTCTTTTCATGTAGGTTGAGAGTGGCATAGAGTCTTCACACAGCACTATACATAATATTAAATTTTACATAAATCTGGAGACAATAGACTATCTTATAATACTAAACAACATTTATGATTAACAAATGAAACCCGTAAATAATCTTTCTTATCACTGTAAAATAAAATAACGAAACTAAACAACTTTCAATTAAAATACGTCGATATTACGCATTATTTAGACAAAATAAAGACAAAAAAAATGCAAAAACCTGAATTTGCTCAATATTTTTATTAATAATATTTAAATTAATCAATATTTGGTCAAACATGATCTTTAAAAAATTAAGGCATTTTATTTTGAAACTAAAAGATTATTCAAGAAAAATCTATATATCACTGCCATCCGCAATCAATGAATTCAAAATCAAATCAAATCAAATCAAGTTTATTTCGCAAATATCCATTACAAAATTTACATAGCACATAAACGAAATTAGTCCCCACATAAGCCACATTGGCTTGTGCGTGGGTGACGAGTTCTTTATGAGG